>VYXF01007250.1:61496-107165 GCA_013397295.1 Polioptila caerulea
TATATAAACCAGGCTCACCAAGCATAGCCAGTCACACTAAATCCCCTTGAAGGAAGGGAGTGGACTCAGCTGTATTTTGTCTGTTCTAGCCCATCACATCCTCCCACAGTTTTCCAGGTGAAAATGTCACCACAGTGCTTCTCCACTCTGAGCCTGAAGCCCACCTGGAACCACCTTGCAGCGTGTCATCCTGCCCTCACTAATGGCACGATCTAGTTCTGATACTACAGCTTCAAGGACACTAAGTCAAAAGGGCAAACACTCAAATCAATTTTCCCACAGCAGCCATCCTGTTATCCTAAGCCGAGTGGAACACTTATCTGGGGTTCTACAGCAACATTTCCTATAGTCAGGAACATATGTTGTTCCATAGCAACATTTGCTATTTCAGGTTTGTACTTGTCTGTCAAGAAAGTTTGCTTTGCACACTTTGCTTTTGCTTAACAGTTATTTTCTAAGCACTCTTTAGACTTCCTCTAGCAACAAACCTGTAGCAGATGCCAAAGTCTGGCTCACTCATTTATTTAACACTGTAGTTCTAGTTTCCCTTTCCTGATAAATTCTAGTTGTGTAGTTTCTCCTCCCAAACATATACAACCAGGTGTATCCACTGTCAACTGGCCTTTCTCAGCAAGAGGAATTTCTTCAAGAAGCATCATCTTACTAACAACTTCATCTAATTGACTCCTGTAGGTATTACGTTGACCTTCAGCTGAAATCCCATCATAAAAGGCAACTCCTAGACAGCCTTTACAATATCTTATCCACCTATTTCCCTTGCAGTTGACAACAAAATTATGTTTTTCACCTAGGAAAATAATAAAAAACCCAAGTCATCTCTCCCAGATATCCATTTAACCATGGACTACCTAACAGCGTGTGGACTAGCCACTCACAGCACCACAGGAAATTTTCTATGCATCTACAGAAACAGTAGTCATCCTGCTTTGCAATGATATTTGTTGACAGCTGGCTACTTTTCCCATGTCACCAGGATTAACATATTCCCCAGTACTGTCTGTCAATAGCTGTCCTTTTCCTGGGTACCTTGCGGCAGAAGGGGACTCGCTGCAACATCCATTACATTTACAGTGTGGAGCTAAGGCTGCTCTGCCTTGGCTCTGAATCCCTCCTGCAATGACTGACTGTTGGCCATTTAGAGCTTGAGTGTGAGGAAATAAAAGGAATACAGGAGCCTAAGATATACAGGCCACATGAAACCACACAGATTGAGAAGGTCTTGCTCGATCAGTACTCTTTGTGCAGCCATCCTAAAGGAAGACAACCAGTTCAGCAATCTATGGTGACAGATAGTAACAAAGTTTAACAAATTTACACCAAACCTGTGGGGAAATAACTAATGATATGACCCCAAATTTCAGTGATGGAACTACCTTTACGGATATGTCCATGACACATACAAAAGCTCTCCAGACCCTTTTAAAAGCTTTACTGCTGCTTTGCAGACAGCCATATACATCTCAGAAGCACAGCAGACTATTTCTGTACCCTAGACAAATAGCTGTCTATACTGGCTGTACTTGTGCCAGTTTTGTGTTCAATTCCATCCCTTTTGGTACAAGGGCAACTGCTTTCCATTGCATAAGCAAGCCCTGAAGAGATTTGTCCTCAGGACTTTTTCCCAGTAACAGATAGTATTTTAATGAAAAAGCCTGAATAATTTAATGACAATATTTTTATTTAATGCCAATGACAATATTTTAATGACAAAGCCTGCCAAAATGAGGCTGGAAATAACTATGCAGATAAGCCAACACTTTTTCTGAAGAAATTTAACAGTCAAGAAGAGGTTGACACCAGTGAAGCATCAGGTTGGTTATAACCCAGTAATAGAGGCTTCACACTGTCAGTCCAGTCACTTTTCTTTATGACAGAAATGAGCTGTCATTCCCTATGACTGGGCTGCAATAGCATGCTCTGGATCTAGCTGTTTTTCAGTGAAACTTCCAGTGAGAGGGACAGCAGCACACACAGAGCTGCATTTCATATGGAAATAACATGGAGCAAAAGATTTGCCTGCCTGAAACTCCTTGTGGAGAAAGAGCCTAAGAGCCTTTGTCAAAGTTGATAAGTCTCTAATTTTTCCTGAGGAAGAACTTGTATAATTATTTAACTACATCCCTAAATATGACGTCAATGAACATGGAAAAGTCTGATCAGATAATAAGGTACTCTAAGACCTGTGAGGATGACAAGGGAAATCTTAAGACAACTTTTTCCTGTTTTGCATTAAAAAGGGCCTAGATAATTCTTAAGAAGGGAAAAACATTTTTCTTACCAAGATCTGATAAGCTCTGTGCGCTATTAGCCCACAGGAGATGTGAGATGATACAGCTCAACTATACACTCTTCCTTTGCAAGTTAGGCAATAGTAAATTACCTCACATATCCTGGTGGCCAGGAGTGCATGTACAGAGAGTTATAGCCCAGTTACAACTCAGGCTGTACACACCAAATGTTTAGTTAGAGCCCAGATCTCATCTGGTATCTTGAGGTGTTATGGACAGTGTGAGGTGCCCAAGAGCTTTGAAAGTCTCTTGTCATAAAGGGTAGGTCCTTTCCTTAGAACTTGCCCCATCTCCAGGCAGGTAAAATAAAAAAACCAACCAAACAAACCCCCCAAAACAAAAAAACCCCAAAACAACCCTTCCTCAACATTCTGCCTTCAGGAACAGATTTGGTAGCTTGCTCAGCATTATAGGCCTTACCTAAATCCTTTGCAAGCAGAAAATTTAATTCTCAAGCCTGTTATGCCGATGCATTCAGTAATATTGGACAACATGTACATCATCACAAGCTAGCTTAAACTATAGCTGTGACACTTGTAAAGATAAGCAGATAGATGCATTACCAAGTACTCCTCACATTTGGATTTTTGCAAAAAGGAATGTTAATAAATTTCTAAGCCTGTGAGGGGAAAAAAAAGCAAACAGTACTATGATTTTTCAGTGATTTTAAGAAAAAAAAAAAAAAGAGCATTTCTTTAACATTTTTCCTTTCTTTGTGTCCTGTAAGATTTTTTTTTTTTTTTTGTCATTAGCTTTAGTTCTAAACTATCTCTAATTTTCTTTGTGTAAGTGTGAAATAAGTATTTCTATCTTTTGGACACTTAAGATAAACATGTTATAACAATTTATCATGCTGTAGTGTATGTTCCATAAGTTCCAGGAAACACCATCATCTTAAATGCATGTTTCATTCTAGATCCCAGCTCATTTCCGACATAGGGAAAAAAAAAAAAAGGTGAAATAATAAGAACTAATAATCAAAGACATTTTTATGAGTCTCAGTGCTCCTGAATCTCCAAGTTCTGTAACAACAATAGAAACTCACTTAGAGACTAAAAATGTTCTCAATATTTTTTCCTGTGGCTGCCATTTATACAGTCCTAAGGGTACTGTCTGAGAAAATAATAAGAGCTACTACAGAACAGCTTGTTGTCAGCATTGAACATCAGCCTAAGTGAAATAGAGATCAACATGAAGTGCACTTTAAAGAGTTCATCTTCAGACCTCAGGTATATGCCTAACGGCAGAAATTCTTCAAACAGCTGGACACATCCCATCCTTCCTCTTCCCACACCACCCCCTGCTTTCTGCAAACTGAATTTAAGCAGCAACATTTCAAGCAGTTGCTGCATCTGAACCATTAACACTTTCTTTACCTCTTTCTTTTTGATACATGGAAGATCCAGAATCATTTTTAGAGATACCATAGCTAGAAGAATAAGTGGGTAGTGGACATCTCTACCAAGAAACATCCTAGGTGAATGGGGAGATGATTATTCTTTTCTCATGTCGGATAAGTCAGACAGCTTCACTTTATGTCTACTGTGTAAGAAGTTGTTTTGTTGAACATGTCATGAACTAAATATCCTGTTACTTCTTTTATTCACATAAAACAGTTATATATATATATAGTATACTATACATACTACATATAGTAAAATTGCACCACTCTACAACTGATATATGGGAGGAGAAACACCCATTGTGTGGTGCCATTAACCATGTAACCACATGTAGTTAACAGCTATTATCACTATTATTTTGGGATGACCTAATTGCAGCTGTCCAGAATACTGAAGTGAGCCTACTAGAAAGGGAGAGACTGACTTCTTACAATAGTATGTAGTGCCAGGACAAGAGGGAATGGGTTCAAACTATAGTAGGATTAAGTTAGCTATTAGGAAGAAATTCTTTACTGTAAGGGTGGTAAGGCACTGGAACAGGCTGTCCAGAGAATTGTGGATGCTCCATCCCTGGAAAGGTTCAAGGCCAGGCTGGATGATGCTTTGAGCAACCTGGTTTCCTAGAAGGTGTCCCTTTTCATGGCTGGGGCATTGGAACTAGATGATCTTTAAGTCCCTTCAAACCCAAACCATTACATGATTCCATTATTATTTTACATGTGAGTTTTTTTCTTCCACATTCAACAAATGATGCATTTCCCAGTGATGAGTATGACTCATAAGGTTTCAGACCTACAGCTTTTTGGACAGTACATAAGAGGAGCTGCTTACTACCACCAAGGTTACATTTTGGAGAACAAGCTGTTCTGCTGTTCAGGAAGTGAGGTAAAAACAAATAAGTCATTCCACTGAATCCCGCCCCACAGCCCTCTCTGCACAGAGGCAATAAATTTTTTGCACATGCCATAGTAATTCTGATACTGCTTTGGCTTAATCACTTGGGCACTGTTTGAAACTCTATATTAACCTTCAGAATCAGCTCATTTAGTGAGTTGCATAAACTGTTTCATCAATTTGCTTTCAATTGATGAAAATACAAAAATAATCCCTTTGAATTCATGAGTCCTTCTGCGTTCCTCTTTATGAGCTTTAAAACTGATAATGTATGATGCACTTAGAAATTCCAGAATTGTTTAGGTACTGGATTGCTAAAGCACTTAGAAGGGAGGTGGACAAGCATGGAGGAGTGGAGGCAAGTTTACAGACTTGAACAATGCAGCGTGTTCCAAGATGTCTTTTACTGTCTGTTAAAACACTGCAAAAAGTCAGGCACCAACATATTTTTTACATTTGTAGGTCCACATCAAAAAGCAATAAATCCAAGCAAAGTCATACACATTAACAGCTGGATNCCTGACCAGAGCAAGTCTACATAGCCTTTTCTCCAGCACTCAATTATGATGAAATTGAGAAGTTTCCAGGCAATTCTCCTCCTTCATCATTAGTAGTACAAGTAAATTAAGATAAAACTATCACAGAATCACAGAAAATGCTGAGTTGGAAAGGACCCACAAGGATCAGCAAAGCCCAATCCCTCACCTGGCGCAGGACACCCCAAGAAGCACACCATGCACCCGAGAGCATTGTCCAAACACTTCTTGAACTCTGTCAGGTTGGTGCTTTGACCACTTCCCTGGGGAGCCTGTTCCAGTGCCCAAATGCCCTCTGGGTGATGAAACTTTTTTTTTAATATCCAACCTAAATGTCTCCTGACACAATTTTAGGCCATTCNACATGATTCCATTATTATTTTACATGTGAGTTTTTTTCTTCCACATTCAACAAATGATGCATTTCCCAGTGATGAGTATGACTCATAAGGTTTCAGACCTACAGCTTTTTGGACAGTACATAAGAGGAGCTGCTTACTACCACCAAGGTTACATTTTGGAGAACAAGCTGTTCTGCTGTTCAGGAAGTGAGGTAAAAACAAATAAGTCATTCCACTGAATCCCGCCCCACAGCCCTCTCTGCACAGAGGCAATAAATTTTTTGCACATGCCATAGTAATTCTGATACTGCTTTGGCTTAATCACTTGGGCACTGTTTGAAACTCTATATTAACCTTCAGAATCAGCTCATTTAGTGAGTTGCATAAACTGTTTCATCAATTTGCTTTCAATTGATGAAAATACAAAAATAATCCCTTTGAATTCATGAGTCCTTCTGCGTTCCTCTTTATGAGCTTTAAAACTGATAATGTATGATGCACTTAGAAATTCCAGAATTGTTTAGGTACTGGATTGCTAAAGCACTTAGAAGGGAGGTGGACAAGCATGGAGGAGTGGAGGCAAGTTTACAGACTTGAACAATGCAGCGTGTTCCAAGATGTCTTTTACTGTCTGTTAAAACACTGCAAAAAGTCAGGCACCAACATATTTTTTACATTTGTAGGTCCACATCAAAAAGCAATAAATCCAAGCAAAGTCATACACATTAACAGCTGGATACTGGATTCAAAACCCTTTGACTTGAAGACAACACTATTCCTAGTCAGTGTGAACTTCCAGGCTTTGCCATACACCACACCCCTCACCAAAACACCTCCTGCAGCTGACTGCTCTGCCCTCCCTTGTCTCCTTGCAACAGAAGGTGGGCTCCTTCCTGCATGACTCTGTATCAAACTCCAATGCAGCTGTCTTGTGCCACATAGCATTTCCCTCACAAAGAAAAAAAAAGAATGAAAAGATATCTCTGAAGAGCAATGCAGGTAACTCCTACTAGCTCCTACTCCTTTTTTCCAGGGGAAAAACTACCTCTCTTGACTGCAATATTTACTCCTATAATTTGTGATTAAAATTCTCATCATCCAAGTGCTAGATGTTTTCTTAGAGTTGTAAATAATTTTGCTTTCATCTCATCTCTTCAATTCTATCTTAAATTGTGGTTCTTTCCAGTTAAATAAGACATCACTCTAAAGTGTACTATTTGTGAGCCAAAGATAGTCACAGGCATCAGATCAACTAAAGCTTTAAAGATGTGTATATATATATATNACCAGAGCAAGTCTACATAGCCTTTTCTCCAGCACTCAATTATGATGAAATTGAGAAGTTTCCAGGCAATTCTCCTCCTTCATCATTAGTAGTACAAGTAAATTAAGATAAAACTATCACAGAATCACAGAAAATGCTGAGTTGGAAAGGACCCACAAGGATCAGCAAAGCCCAATCCCTCACCTGGCGCAGGACACCCCAAGAAGCACACCATGCACCCGAGAGCATTGTCCAAACACTTCTTGAACTCTGTCAGGTTGGTGCTTTGACCACTTCCCTGGGGAGCCTGTTCCAGTGCCCAAATGCCCTCTGGGTGATGAAACTTTTTTTTTAATATCCAACCTAAATGTCTCCTGACACAATTTTAGGCCATTCCCCCAGGTCTGTCTTTCCTTCAGGTCTACTGTGCTTGACTGTCTCAAGAAGACTGAATAAATTTCAGTTGAGTACTTCCAGTACATGCTTGTCCCAAAAATTGGGGTGATAAATTCATGTATAACAATGGAATAATGGAGCTCACTTGAAGTATAATATGAATATTACCTAACATACCCCTAAAGAATTTTCCCATGCAGAATATGTCACCTCAAACCTGTGGGCTACTATCCTGTATTAAGAGAAGAACATGGAGCCTGCACTGCTTATTAATGTCTTATTTATTTGTCTGCACAAAACAGTGTTTACTGCCAAGCTACTGTCATTGGGTTGCATTAACACTCAGTAAAGAGTTTTATTTATTGCCTGACCAGAAGATGGCCCTATACAGCCATGTCTGGAGGACAACAGCACTTTTTTCTTCTTTCAAAATAAAGCAGGGACAAGAAGTATACCTGGGGACAAAAAAGGGCAAGTAACAAGAAGTTTCCTCACTTCCCTCCTCCTGATGCCTTAATTAAATATTGCCTTCATTAATTACAAACTCTAAAAGCTGAAGGCCTCTCCAAGGAGAAAACAGCAGAGGCTTCTCCCCAGACATGATCATTGAAAATATTATCTAAAACAATATCTGAAGTTTTGCAAGTAACATGGATCCCAACAAGAGAGATGGGTGAAACTAAGGATAACTTGCAGAACAATTTTGCCATCCAGCCTGTCTTTTTCTCATTGATCTCTGCCTGCAGACCTAAGTTTTGTCAATTTTACCTTAGAGTAAATTAAATCTGTCCTTCTCGAGAACTATGATGTTGATCCACAAATATGTTGTCACGAAAGAACTGGTACCAACACAGGACCTGGAGGGAGGTCCCTGTTCCCAGGAAGGGTGGTCTATACAGAGGCTGAAGTCACCATTTACATGTTTCAAGAACATGCCACCACTCTTTCACTGAGCATTTGCTGACCAGTTCATGCACTGAGATGTCTGAAAATTAGTATGGGATGATGTTATTAGCCAAGCCATTATTGACAGCAGCAGGTTATCACTAGAGTCCCTTAAGCAGCTCCTTTGAATTGAAGAACCTCTGAAAATCCTGGTTTCAGAAGCTGACTTGGCAAAGACAGGGAGCTCTAAGAGAAGCACATCTACATTAAGATCTGGCTAGATTTTTTTTTTTTCCCCTGAAAGTGTGTCAGTTGCCACTACACACATGCAAAGTATTTGGGTGGAGCAAGCTCTAAACTGGGGCACAGGCACTACACAACACCAGAATGGACTGATTCCCTAAATCAACCTTGGGATAGCTTCTTCCTTTTGGCTTTCTTATACAGCCATGACCAAAACAAAAGCTTTCTTCTCTTTTTCATTTCAGATTAATGCTTTAAATTTATGGCTTTATTTCTCACCTTCTTCTCAGGAGAAGAGAACCTGTAAGAAGCACTGTACTCTCATGGATCTCAAAACAAAGGACAACCTGTACACACACACACCATGTTCCATACAGAACAAAAAAGCCATTTAAACAACAGGATTTATGTGCTTTTCCAAAATGTGGACATTAAGGTATTCACTAGCTGTTTATTGGGATATAAGCAGAAGGGCTTACATTGTGGAAACACTGATGTCTGCATTTTTTTTAATTAATATAGTAACAGTGATGAAACTACAGTCATCAATGGGTTTCTAAACTTACATTTGCTAGTCCACATGAATGCACCGCATCTAAGGACAATCTAACTTCTATTTCCATCATTCTCCCATTCTTTATAGAGTGTTCTTTAAGCTTCTAGAAAGGGTACTTTTCAGACTTAAAGGCAATATTGCTTATAACAGTCAGAAGAAGAGAGGAGGCAGGAGAGCTCACATATTTCTTCAAAGATTATAACAAGAGGGAATAGAATATCCTCCAGCTCCAATAAATACATAGCATATTAAAATAACCCTAGCTAAGTTGGAAATGTCTGCCAATTACATGGCCAAAATAAATACAGATAATTGGTACAAGATAATTGGTACTAAGTTAAACTCCCATCTAAAGGACTGTGAAATCACAGATGGGAGAAGTGAAATGAGGAGGAGCTGTAAAGCTATCCCTGATTACACCTTGTTTGACTTGACCATTTGAACAGCTAATCCTTTGCTAACATATCTGTTCTCAGAGATATGAACTCATTTTTATGAGGCTGAATCAGTTTTTGTCTAATGTCATATGCAAGATGGTTTTGATTTGATCTCAGGTTTGGGAGGTGGTGGCAGGCTGTTTTACTGTGCCTCAGAATAATGAATCTTTAATCACATTGATGGGGAAAAGTTAATAGAAAAATTAATGAAAATACAACATCAATGTCTGTGATGTGTAATGAATAATAAAAAGAACAACAGATGCAGTCTTGTTGATGGCCCAATTTAAAATACTTCATGCCCAATTACAGACACACTCATTTCCTATAAGGCAGACAGATGGATAAGAAATAGACTATACTTTTCTGCTTTATGACAGCTGTATAGAATACCTAAGGTCATAACATGGATGATTCACAGAATGCAACACTTCTTCTAGGTCAGTTGTGTGACAGGGAGCTCCAGCTCTCACCAGGCATGCAAAGGTACAACCAGGAGAACCCTAGGGTAGCATCATGAAAGAAAAACAGAAAAAGTCAATCTACTTTTCTAAAAATCACTAAAATCAGAAGAGTTTGTCCTTAAACTGCATCACCTAGATACAGATTCCCTGGCTAAGAAAGAAGGTTGGGATACAATCATGTTTTTTGCAGCTACAAACTCCACATTTTCCACTCTTTCTTCCCACCCATGTCAACTATATCTGTCTCTGCTTCACCATCACTGTTTTGCTTGCACAGGAAAAACTTACTGTTATAAAAGAGCCAGCAGAAAGTCCTTCATTTTGGTGACATCCTCTCTTTGATGTCTTAGATAGTTATTCCTCTCACCTAGGCAGAAATACAGGTCTCCTTTACTCAAAGAACTCCAAGATCTACATTTTGTCTCTCCTTCACAAACCCCCTCTGATTTAAATAAAAAAAACCAACCAAACAAAAAAAAACCCCACCCCAAAAGAGGTCTACACTAGTGAAAAATCAAAAAATAAAATTGGTAACAACCAAAAAACCCCAACTACTTCATCATAAAAGGTCCAGACCAAACTGTTCAATTCAAAATAGCTAAGTACAACATTGTGATTTCAACTTCCTCAATCATAAACCACAATTTTAAAGTTTCAGGCCATGTGTATCCTAAGACAAAAATGTGTGTTCCTTACTCCCATTTTCACAGGGCTCTGTTGAGGCTTTGGAAGGGTGGTTGTGGTGTTTGTTTTGGGGGATTTTATTGATCCAGCTCAAACTGGGGCTTAGTTCAACCTCTGATCTATTGGTATTTTTGAATGGGAGGACAGTCTGTTGGGAAATTTCTGACTGGATGTACTTTATAAAATTATTTCAGTTGGAAAAGGCCTTTAAAGGTCATCAGGATCAACCATTAACCTAACACTGACAAGTCCACCACCAAACCATATCTATGCATCTTTTACTTGAGGCCTTTGCAAAGCCGAAGTTCGGTATTTCTTTAGGAAGTGGTTTATGACAGGCCGAGCACTTTCAAACAAGCCCAAAAAATGACAAAGATCCTACATATTAGTTTCATCCAGTACAAATTTGTATAAAGATGACTTCAGATTGCTCCTGGTATGTACTCCCTCTACCTGCTATGATCACAGGGTCAAAACACCTCAGAGAAACAACTGCTTGACTTATCAAACCTCTCTGGATAGCACTGAAGTGCAAGGTTACTGTTTTAACAGGATCTTGTTAAGTGATTCTCTCTCTTATTGATTTAAAGGCTAGGAGAGAGGTTAAAAAAAAAAAGGCAATATGAATTTAAACTAAATTACTTTTTCTTGCTACCCGGGGCAAAAATACAGTGAGATCTGAAATACATCCTGTTTTATCAGCTGCTGCCTTACTCGATCTGGATATGTAAAGGTATTAACCATCCCTATGCTCATTTTACCTAAACTAAATATTCTGTATTATCGGGAGGATAATTTTTGGGCTCATGAACTTGTAAACATTTTTGAAATGACCTAGTTAGAAATGGGTTTTCGTATCTTTTTACTAGGCATCCTACAGACACAGAAGATAACATTAGTTAAGTCTCAAAATAATAAATTGTCAAAAATAGGAACATATCAAGAATCAAATCATATTATCACACCTAGAACAAAGATCTTAATAACAGTTAAACAATAATCTGCAGAGACCAAAGGAGAAAATAGGCTATAGTGAATCAGAGCAAAGTCAGTCCAGCACTTAATTCTCTGTCTGTGACTGAGCCCAAAAAGAAACGTTTTAGGAAGAGTCTAAGACAGGGAAAACATCCAATTCCTTCCCCATGACACTCTTCAAGTGTCTCAGCATCTAAGGCTCAGAGGACTTTTCAAGCTAGAGACAATGCCTTTGGGTAAATGTTTTCAAATTTTTCTTCCAGAATTTTGCCTATAAATTGGGGCCATCAAGGGGAGCATGTGGCAAAGAATTACAGAATTTCAATTAATATGATTAAAAAGAAAAATCTTTCTGAACCAAACCTGAAATAAACCAAGGAAGGAACCTCCAAAAATTATTCTTGGACAGGAAGCTATTTACAGTCAACCTCCGACTACATAATAGAGCTATAGAATTTTCTGCTGTGTAAAGAAACTACTAATTGCAATATTAGAAAGAAAAAAAATAGTAACAAAAACATTGCCGAAGTATCTCCTATTGTGGGTACCTTTTACTGGTACTTGCCTGTAAGACACTGTGAAACATGCAGGACTTGCATACTCAATCCATAGATACAGAGCAGCAGAACATGCCATCCCATGCCACAACAGCACATGTGCAAGAAATAAGTGAATATAGATTTGCCGTCTCAGTCCTGTAAACTTTCATGAATTCTGATGCACACAGGAAGCAGCCAGCTATATCAAGCAACATTATTTCTGCTGCTCCTGGGTGAGATGTCATCTCTGACATTATCATTGCACTGCTTCATTATAGAAGCTTGTGTCCTTCAGGAAAAGCTGAGATTCTCCAACAGCAAAGGCAGGAGCTAGCAGGGCATAGGTGACAGGATGGCACTTGGAATGCCAAAGAGCACAATTACTGTGAGGTCTTTATCAGTAACAGAAGCAGGGTGGTGGTTGATGAAGAACACCCTACTTTCATGTGGAAGCCAACTCTTACGTCATGGACAACACATTAAATAGAAAAGATAGAAAACAAACCCACAAGGTTTATTTGACCCAGATAATCTTTCCAGCTTTCTATCAGAAAGTCATGGGCAGAATGTACAACTGGCATACAGCCACTGTTGCATTCACTAAGCCATCTTGAGCAACAGGGTGAAACAACAAGAACTTCCCTACACTTGAAAGAAACTATTGCTGCTTTCCCAAGCTGCTCTTAAGGGAAGCAATACTTCCCTAAGCTAACATTACATTTAAGTGATCTTGTTGAAGAAACAATGTGAAAGAAGTATCAATAACTTTTGTAGTGTCAAGTTCCTCAAAGCTGCAGCATATTTACCCTCTGTGCAGGTATCATCAACCTTCTGCAGTGGGTTCCTTGGCCAAGCAGCTGGACTGGGGCAATAAAAAAGAGAGCAAGCATGTAGGGTGTGTGTGAAGCAAGAACTTCAGTTCGTCACAGCTCAAGGCCTTAGGAAAGGGGCTGATCTGAGCACCAGATCCTCTGTATTAAGTGTGACAAAAATGTGATAGGAGGACAGGGGAGCTAGGAGAAAAAGGTAGGGGTACAACTTTGGGGATATGCATAGAGGAGCTCTGCAATATGCAGGAACTTTTTACCACTACTGGTCACACTTTGGTCTCCCCAGCACACGTATGAACGCCCTTCAAAGCATTTCACAATATTTATTAATTGATTTTTGCATTTCCCCTGTTCATTACAGTATGGAATGCCTATCTCTATTAACCAACATGGAAACCAATCCAAAAAAATCACCACATCTCAGATACCAGAACTAAATAATGCAGTAACAACTAGAATTAGTACTCACCAGTACTGCCTCCCAGGATTCTTCTCTGCCCACCATTTTTTTCCTTCCCAAGGAAGGAATGCAAGCCATCAGGAAGATAATTATTCTCAGCTGACCCAGCGCCACCACTAATGACTGTAAGTAGTTCACAGCTGTTTTTTAACAAAGCTAAGATTTAGAGAGCACCATGCCCCAGCACCCCTGAATTAATAGCAAAAATGGATGGATTAATAGCCACTATGGAGGTTTGGGGAATATAGACTTTTCTTTGTTTATTAGGGTTTATCTGCGAGGTACATCTGATCAAAGTTCTAGTTAATGACCAAAAGCATGACAATAGAATAAAATGTTTGCCCATCTCTTTCTTATTTTGGAGCATTCCTGTAAGACTGGACAGACAGTGTGAAGGCACACTGACACACTTGCTGCCAGCTAAATCTTTGTTCCCTTCCTTAGAACCCTCTAGAAGTGTTTGTGGAGCAGAAACCATTCAGAAAGCAATAGGGTGCTGCATGGAGGTCAGCTTTCAGCTTGGGAAAGGGGTTGTAACTTGTGGAAAGATCAAAAAATGTAGGTTTGGACAAACAAAACCACATGAAATAGGTACAGGTTCCTGACCCTTTTTCGAGCCTCAAACTTGTCAGCTCAGTTACATAAAATGATGTTCTCTAAGTAACTGAAACACCAGCTATGAAACAGAAAAACAAATCTGGATCAATCTCTGTTGCTACAGGGGCCTCACCACATGTGTATGATACCAACCTAAATCTCTCCCAATGCTACTGTCACCTCTGGCAAGAAAATCTTGCCAGATATTTGGAGAACAGGGGGTCTCAAAGCCCTTGATTGACATGGCTCCAAACCATGCACACAGGGACAGGGGAACAATATTTCTACATAGTTTTGCAGTCATGCATGCAACAGGCTGACACAGTGCTTTGGACATGGGTCCTTGACATGGAAGGTGTCTTTTGGGCTGTATTTCCTCTGTTTTCATGCTTAGGTTGGTTTTTACACAAGAAAACATTGATGCATCATGATGCTTAGCTATTCCACCTGCTTAAAATGTCCCATAAGGACATTGACTTTGGTCACAGGCCCCACAGAGACATTGAATGTGTGTGTCCAGGTGGGAGCACCATGGAAAGGTAAGATGAAAGAACTATCAAAGACTGACATTAGCATACAGGAAATCCCCATGAGACCACTCTCATGCTGCAAAACTGCAGCAAACTGAAAATACAGTTGTCAAATACAGCCTTCCCAGGAGACTTCATGTGCTTTATGTTCTTCAAATCTTGCCTTGTTGAGGAAATTTAATTTCACGGTAGGTCTGATGCAGACAGGGGTGGGGAGGGAACCTGAGATTTTTTATCTCTTCCTCAGGAGTCTATGTTCATGTCACATCCTTGTTGGTCCTTTCTTTCCAGAGTGGAGTGCACTACATCTGGACTCACAAAACACAGACTTACTTTGCTATGTCTTGCAAGAACCTGGCTAAAAATTGCCCCATTTATGGTACGACTGTGAAAATCTCCGCACATATTACAAGTAAAGCAGGAAGCCATGCTTCATTTTCAATCCTGTTAAGTGACTGTCTGTTTTTTCTACACTGCAAAACTAGGAACCCAGGCAGTGGCTGCTGCTGAGATGAACATTGGGGCATACAGAAAACAAGTTATTGAGTCATGGACTTGGATCCACCAGCTCCTGCCATTCCCCAGGAGCGATACAAGGGGTAGCAAGTCCTGTTTTGGAATTATGTCTTAGCAATGTACTGTCTCTTGTCCACACTTAACCTTTTCCTTCAGCAAGCAAACTCTGGATCTGACCTCACTTCCATCCTACATCTTGCTTTACTCTGCAAGTGAACTTGCTGCAGAGCCTGAGCAATGTTTGTGTAGATGGAACACTGGTTTTAAATGGAGCCACATGCCCACCTAGGCTGGATTAGTTCCTCTGCTAGCATTAGTACCTCTTACCTCACTGCCCAGGGTGTGCTTCTGTGCTCCAGCCATACCTGTCCAAAATACCAGTCCTGCTGCTCTAAAAATTATTGCCAGCTGACAGATAATATAGTTACACTTCCCTACAGGGACATCTCTGTCTCTCTGTTGTCTTATGTGAAGGGAAAGGAAGGCAAGAGTCTCCAACATGTATCATGCTGCATTTAAGCAGAAACATAAGCACAAACCCTCAGGAGGAGAGTCCCTTTCCAATGAAAGGTACTCCCATACTGCTTTCTGCATGTCATGTGTCAAATTACCATGTGCACCTCAAATGTATTTCAGAATATCATTGATTCAGAATTCCTGTGATTTCATGTGAATCAACAGGCCTGAAATCTGCTCCTTTCTCTGCCACTGAACCAAGGCCATAGGTGGTTCATTTCTTTGTTCTTTCTTCTCTTCTTTCCACTTCTTTCTAAGATTAAAATATTTTGGAGGAATAATTTCAAAACCAGCTCTGCTGCTGAATGGAGCCTTACCGAAAAAATCTGCATAGCTATTAGCAAACTATGGGATTGACCTAGGTCAAAAGAATGAGGCTTTTTTCTCAGGTTGAGACTGCTAAGGGGTAGTGCTTGGAGCAAGTAAGAGGGAGTGCTGGGAGAAATAACAACAAGAGCTGAGGGAAAAAGGCAGAAATCTTTTTCCGCCCCTTGACTGACAGGAGCTTGTGAAAAGACAGCTCACATATAAGGTCTGTAGAAAGAAGCAGCCTCCCAACCTGCTTGTTCTGAGCTGCTCTCAAACTGGCAACAGCCCTGCATTACATGATTTATACATGATGTACTTGCGGAAAAATTAAGGAGCCACATCTGTGTTCAGAAATCACCCTGAAAATATACCCTTACTGAATAATTTCTGGTGCCTTACTAAATACAGTCAGTAGCTGGAGAAGGGTGACAGGCTGTTGAGGTACAGAACCCACTCCCATCCTTCCTGTTCACTGAAGCATTGTTGAAGTGGAGGATATTGAACAAGCATAGGGCAAACATGCTAAAATTGGACAAACCCAAGATGTACTTCAGAGTCTTCACAATTCCAGACAGAAGCAGTACAGTTCAGATGTATTTAACATCATGTTACTACTCAGCCTTATACTCTAATGAGATGCAGTGTGACATTATTTATTCATTCTAAAATAATTTATTTCTGTGATGGTGAGACTGAACTATAGCTTCAGCAGAGTCTTATTTTTCTTACTAGCTGTAATGAAGCTGGTTTCATAGGAACACTCTCCCAGTGTAATGAGCTGCCTGTCTCCTGCCACTACAATCCAGTGAGAAAAATAAGGCCAGCTGAGAAATACTTTATACTTTGATCTGTCTCAACAAATCAATTCAAGAGCTCTAAAACAGAAACCCCAGGGAGAGGGAAGGGGAAGAGGAAAAGTCAAAGCAGGGAAGTTTTAAGCTGTATTTGATTTGTTTCACTAGAGCTGTGGTAGTTAGAAAAAACAACAAATAGATCTGTCCATTTCTTTTTGAGATTTGCCAGGTCTCTCAGGCCCTTTACACTACCAACTTTGGACAACTTTATTTCAGTGATAACCAAAAGAATATATATATATATTCATAAGACTCTGACACCTTGAAAAGTCAGATTTTATAATTCTATAATCTGCCTGCGTTGGATTTCTCCTGTTGCCAATATATCAACCACTTGTTATCCACCTCTTAGGAGAAAAAATGAATTGAGTGAGAAAGAACGGTATGAGAAGGCAGGGGTGGAACCACAGAGGTTTTACTCCTTGCCTTTGAAGTTAAGCTGCTCTGAATGACCAAGGCATGAATCCTACCTCTGGGACTCATCCTGCACCTTCCTTTGCAACACTGGGGATAAGGAATTCGTTACAGCCCTGAGCATTACCATGCTGATATCTCCTAATTTTAACATCAGCTTCATGGAGGAACTTTGTGTTTCTCTTGAACCCTTGCACTCTTTTTGTTTTCTGATTGTTTTTCCTTTTGCTGTGTGGTAACTTCCTGCATGATCTTGGTCAAACCCCTTCACCCAAGTGGCTTCATCTGCTAAAAAATGGTGAGGCTAATCTCCTTACACAGGGAATATACAATGAAACATCTGGGCAAAATTATTATCAAGAGTTTGGTACTATTGGAGAGGGTTTCCTGTAGGATCAACACTTCCCTTGAAAGAGGGTAGAAATCTTAAGGCTTTTAATGCAAGGGAACAGGAAAAAACATATTTTAGTCAAGAAGCCTCATATTATCAACATCTGAAACTATCCTCATTTTCCTGTATATCATTGTCACTACTGCTATTTCTAGATACCAACAAGCACTAGGGATTGAATCTGTGCATATGGACAGCAACAGAAGTGCAGACTGGTTACACCTAAGTGCAAGTTCATGGCTCTGGCTTACACTATTACTACCTTGGGTAAAACAGGGAATTGTAAGGACTTTGCACATCTAGTCCCTGAGATGGCCGTTTTCCTGCCCATTCGTGTTTTGTAATGGAGAGCTCCGCTGCAAGCATTCAACCAGAATGTTCTTTCAAAGAGATGTGCCAGTTAAAGTCACATTTGGTATCTTGTGTAATTTAGCCAAACGTTAGCCAGAGTGCCAACAGCAGGTAAGATAATCTATTTTATGGGAAAACATATTTTTCAGTGTATTGGCTGTTTCTATATTCTTAATATCACATTCTGTTTCCAAGAGCATTTTGTAGCTATGAAGATTGTTTTAAAGAAAAAAAAATAAATTAAGTTTAGGAGACTGTGAATCTAAAATATGCAAAATTCAAGAAGAAGGTCAGATAAGGTGTCAATGCTTAAAAAATAAATCCTCCCTTCTCTTCTAATTAATGTGCAATGGTCAGTGGCATTTTAAGAAAAATACACAACTGTGAAAGCACTCAGAAGGAGCAAATAAAAATGAGTGAATGAATAAAAAGCATTCAAGTACACCACTAAATTAGCTAATTAATTACACTTGTCCACATTGCTTTTGGTGTTTGCTGCTATCTCATGTGGTAGCAGAGACATAACAAAACCAGAACACAGCACAATTTTAATTAGCTAGGTTTGCAAAAGGACTTAGTGTTGGTATAAACCAACTTCCATATGTGTCCTACCTCTTTCTATAGAATCGTGATGGAAATTACAAGGATAAAAAATTCTGCTACCTTACAGTGCACTAAACTCAAGTGTTTACCAGCAGCACTCTTACTCCCTTAACTCACAGTCTAACATTTCTGAGGGGAAATAAAGCTAGTGTTCTCTGAAAGGTGAACTGAGATTATGTTTAAGAGCAAAGAGAGGCATGACCGGACTCCAGCAGTGTGCCTGTGCAGGAGATTATCAGGCCTGTCCCACCCATCAGGATGCTGCTCCGGTTTCCAGGAGAGCACACATTTTTGAGGAGAATGCATCTACCCTGACTGAGATGGGAAAAATAATGCTGGCAAATTTGGCTGTCCATTTTCTGGAGTGCTCTTCCTCTCCTAAGAGCTGAATATGTGCAATATTTGTACTGGTCATATCTGCTCACTTCAGCGCTGGACTTTGCCCAGCGTTTTGAGTGCTGGCTGGGAGGAGACAACTCTGCCGTCTTCCAAAGCCCAGCTCCAGATTCCAGTGCCACTGACACAGGGCACTCTTAATGCCACTTTGGCTGCTGTAAGTAACCAAGAAACAAATGCAGGATTAAGTGTGGCAGCAGATTACTGAGTGGGATGCCTGTTTTATCGTGACTCTGAGCTTCACAGATACCAGAATTACTTGGTCCACACGAGTGACCAGAAGGTCACATAGCTGCATGTCTGGGGCCATCGGCATAAGGCAAAACTTGCAAGCTAAATGTGGATGTGAATCAAAGCTGACTGACAGAAATGTGCACCTGTTGAGGCAGTTGGGCCAGCAGATGATATTCATTGTTATCTGAAAGCCACCAACAATGTGGATCTCTGCTGTCAGGGTTTTAATTCCTGCAGGACCCAGTTTCTCTTACAAGCTGACAGCCACCATTTCAATCTCAAAGGCACCAGTTGAGAAGCCAGACACAGATAAATGACTGTTGTGAAGAAATACAGTGGGCAATAGGCTGAGAGACAGAGCAGTTGTGACCCTTGGTTTTATGGGACTCACAGACACAGAGCAATGAATGGAAAGCCGTTGCTCCATTATCTGTCAGCAGCAAAGATCACACCCCAGCACTTCCCCTCAGTCTTCCCTCAAGATGTTACTATTTCTGCAGAAATTACTATTTCTGTGAGAGAGTATCCCATATCTTCAGGCCTTTTCTTCAGCTACAACCCATGATACACATTTCACTGATTCATTTTAGAAAGGCTGTGCTCCAGTTGGTGTTGGAAGTGTGTGTTCTAATGACAGTCATCACAGGGCATTGGCTACCCAGTAGTTGCCATTGGTGTACCTGGAATGATTTTTATTCCTTGGGTATAATTTTTCCCACATCTTGCTGTCTAGAAGTTAGATGTCAAGCTGCACTAATTACCTTGGCTCCCCTAGAGAGAGGAATGGGAACTTGCACAGACCAATTCATGCCACCCTAGAATATTGCATCCTCACAGATCTCTGCGAAGAATATGTCTTTATCATGAAAAACTGAAGATAATAGAAGAATAAAAAGATTTCTTATTTTAAATGAAAGCAGCATCAGCAAAAGGAATATTCTTTGTTGCTAGCACAGATTGAGAATCTCAAATGGTGCATTTTCTGCCTATGTTTCTCTGTGAGCTCAAAAGATCAGTCCTCTCCCACAGAACCAGTCCTGTAGTGTGGTTATTAGCATTTGTTTCATCTCCTCTCTGAATCTCAAGGGGGCCAGGGCATTAGGCATCCTTTCTCTACTGATATTATACATATTGCTGATGTTAGAAATGCCTTCCCTGGCACCCTGTGTATGGCCACAGCTGGCTTTTTCACGCTTCTGCTGTTCAAAGACCACTATCGCACTGTCCATAATACACACAGGGAACAGGCAGCCATGGTATGACTTCATTTGCAAGACACATTGGCATCAGGTCACACACGTCTCTCGCTGGTGCTGATGCATCCTCACAAACCATCACGAGTGCAGGCTCCTCATTCTGGCCAGCAGCTTCAGAGACCTCACCATGCTAAGTTCCAGCACCTCAGCTCATATTCCTGAAGCCCACAGCAGCATTTTATCTGCTCTGAACCTCCTCATGTGCTCCCCAAAAACAGCTGCCATGACACCTCTCTCACTGAATCTGTTTCAAACAAAAATAATTTGTTTCCTTTGTAAGGTGTTTCAGAGACTACACCCTGCTCCCAGCAGTAAGAGCTTATTTACCTGGAATAAAACTGGGCAGCAAAAAAAGGAAAGGGAGAAAAAAATGCAGTGTAGAATTCTGATTTAGACTGTCTCACAGCATCCAAAGAGCTCATCACACAGAACTAAGTAAAATGGCCCTGCCACTGCAGCTGGCTGTCAGCTATTTCTGATGCTTTTTAATGAAGAAGAAATTATCAGTTCTCAAAAAACAACAACAAAAAAGACTTATTTATTTGCACAAAAATACATTTAAATACAATTGGTACTGTTTTAGTTAAACACTGCCCCCTCTTTTATGAAAATCCCATGCTTTATAGATGAATGTTATATCAGTGGGGTCCTGTACTGGATGAGTGGTTTTAAAAAATTGCAGCTTCCCTTTGCATATTTGTACTTGGACAATGCTACTCTGACTAATAGAAATTTTTTTGCTAAAGTGATACTTACATCTGTTTGGAGAATTTGCCTTTCCACTAAAAAACAAAAACAAAAACAAAAACAAAAACAAAAACAAAAACAAAAACAAAAACAAAAACAAAAACAAAAACAAAAACAAAAACAAAAACAAAAACAAAAAAAACCCAAAAACAAACAAACAAGAACCCCCACAAAAACCAACCAAATAAAAAGTTGAGCCAAACACCAGGTTTTTCCTTAAGCAAAGAGAGGCAATGCTTCTAGCCCTGAACCACAGAACATCTACTGTAGTGCAAGACAGCTTTCTAAAAAATACAGTCCCAGTCCAGGGGAGCATAGAAGCACATGAATAAATAATAGAACAACACTCAGATAAATTTTTTTCTGTGCTGTGTGAATGCTTCATGTCCAGAGCTCATTCCACTACTGTGTTACAGCTCTGATGTCTGCAACATCTTTGTTCACACATGAGCAGTAACTCCTTCCACCACATGCCAACTACATATAATCTTAAAGTCCCAGTGGACTGCGAAGATGGAATATGTTCAAAAAATACTTAAGACAGTTTTTTGTTATCCTCCTCTCTGCCTCTGGGAAGGATCCAGATTTGTCCATTCATCCAGATTTACCCAAGCGTTTTCCATATAATTTGGACCCATTTGTAGTTTCTGAAATACACTCTGATAATTTCAGCCTTGTGGAAGATGACAGCAAGCCTCATGCCGTGTGATTTTTTGATATCCATGCCAATAAAAGAAGCATCAAGCTGTGCATAGGCCATCGTCTTGGGAGTATGCTGCCCAACAGGCTCATGCACCCAGTAGGAAGCAGGCGTGTGGATGCCTGAAGCAGTTTTGAATTACAGCATGCTGTCTGTCTCAGTGTTTCATCTGCAGAGATGAGACAAAATGAAAGGGTGGCCATTAACATACACAGGAGCTGGATTCAAGTGCCACATGTGAGCTACATGCAAATGCAACTCTTCTTGCTGCCCATGAGAGGAATCTTGCCTCAAGCTTGAGTGTAGCCAAGACTTGACCCTTACTGAATATTTGGGCCAGGGAGATTCTGAATGCTTGCTGGCCTCCATTTCACTTACTGTTAATGAGATTAGCTGAGAATGTATGTGCAAATTGCTCTACACTGTTATTTATAGGAAGCTTAGAAATATCCAGGACTCTGCTTCAAGGTCTGACCTCCTGGCCTTTACAATAGGCTTTGAGATGTTGAAAGTAATTTTTTTTTTCCCTGCGGAGATATTGTCTAAAGTATTTTAGAAGTTTTTATCTCAAAGGCAGATTTTGTCCAGATTTTCCAATTAAGGTTTGATCTCAATGTCAATTTGTTTCCTCCTTGATTCCTAGATAAGATAATTTTTTTCCCACCAGCATCTGCATGAAAAGTCATGTACCAAAGGACTATGCTATAACCACTCACCTCCTGACATTGTGTCCCATCTCTAAATCATGCCCTCAAAGAATCAGTAACACTTACCTTGGAAGACAGTTCATGATTTTTTTTTTTTAAATCTTGTTTCAATTGAAAGGCCTTAGAAAAATCTGAACAATTCATTTTTCTTAATCACAAAAATTTTTACTCACATGCACATACATGCACAGAATCCCTTTTTCCCTACAGGCTCCACCTGGTAGGAGGAGGTGACATCACCTATAGGAACCTGGTGAGATCAAAGTTAATGGGGACTAAGAAAATTTCCAGTCTTGTCTACTGTCACTTGTTCTTCCAATCACACTAAGAAGACACCAGCTAAGGAAAAAAAAAACCCAAAGGAGTTCATGTACAAATGTATTCCATGCAGATAAAAGTAGTTTTTCCTGGTGGCAGAGATGATCTGGCACAAATTTGCAAGCAAAGCCTGGCTATGGCAAGTGTTTTGATTCACTTCCATATGATTTATCCTTAGTGTTAAAAAGCCATGTAGCCTTGGGATCTGTGAAGCCTGCTTTTTATCTGAAGATACATAGTACTCTTTGAGGGGATCTTTTTCAAACGTTTCTTTAGGGATATATTTAGTAGAGTTCAATGGGTATACAATGCCATACATGGTCTTATATTTCCATTTTACAAATGCCTTTTGTAAAACTGGACCCATCGTATAAAAGGCAATTTTTTTGGACTTATTTTCCAAACCTATTTCTTAACAACACAAGGATAAACTGGAATATAGTGCTTCATTAAGTGTAGTTTTTCAGCTGATCTCTGCAAATGAAAACCAGGGAAGAATTTAATATCGCTTTTCGACAAGCTGTCCTTAAGTCTACCCTGAACACCTGTTATTCTTCAGCTTGAAAGCTAATCTCAGTTCCTCTCTTCCAGTTCTTTCCTGTAATTCCTACATCAATTAATCCCTCTTAAGTTAATGAAAAAATACTGTCAAACCCATTCTTAGTAGCAATTACACAGGATGCTCAGGAAAGCCAGGACATTTGACATGAAATAAGAAATTATATACCAAAAGCCTCTTAAAAAAAATTAAATTATTATCAAGTGAAGCAAACCACTCTTAGCACAAAAGCATTGCTTGTGAATAATTAACCTTTACAACAACAATGAACAAGTATATGTTACAAAGAAAGGAAAGATGAGGAAAAGATCATGAAACGCTTCCCCAGTAAGCTTTATTTAATTCTCAATGTAATAATACATCCTGATCTGAATAGCAGAACAAGCAACTGTGTAGGGCCAGCCATAGTCACTCATGCAATCAGGGCCATATGACACTAAAAAACTGAAGAAAATTAACCCAAAATTAGCCTCACACCCCCTCCTTCTGTTCCTTAGTTTTGTTACAGGATGGACTCTGTTGGGTGATACCAACTATTAATAATAATAATTGTAATAGTAATAATACAACAAATACTGCTTTATGGAACTGCACATTACACCAGGTCAAAGCTTCATTCCCAGTCCAATACTCACCACTGACCGTGTCTGGAGAAAGGATTTACAGATGGGGCAATGTTATGGTAACATTTCTCCAGGTCGTTTTCTGCCTCTGTGGACTAAACACTCTCCTGCTGTATTTAGATGCTTCAGTGCAACACTCGTTTCTGACCATGTTCATCCATCTCTGAAGTGGCACCTAGCATCCTGCTGCAAGGAATGCCACAGGTTGCCTAAATGTTCTAGGGGGAAAATAAGAGCTCTTCTCATGTTTCCTTTGTCTGGAGAGTGCTGGTTTAATAGGGAAAAATTCTCTTATGTCCCCTTGTCCTTATACCAGGAGAGATAATGAGGAGTCATCTTCTTCTACAGCTGGTGAAATATTGTAAAAAGAGCCAAAAAGCCTGGGGTACAATTCCCCCTTCTGATGTACACTGGAAAGTTGTATTTTCAGGAGTGTGTGAGCCAGCATCTGCAAAACATATAGCAGTATGTTGTATGTACAGGAGTACAGCAATAGTTCACGTCACTCTCTGAATGCAGGGCCAACTGTCCTCAGAAACAGTCCATGGTATTAAATATTAAACCATGAATGCACTGCCCCAAAGTGGAAAAAGTGCCTCATTATAGGCACTTTTCTTAAGAGTGAAAGGAACTATCAGGGAAGACAGTCATTTCCTAAAGCAAGCCAGGGGCAGAAATCAGCTGGAAATGGTCTTCTTTTGCCCTGATTTGAGAGCAGGCATACCCCAAACTGCTGCATCACCCATACTGTGTTACGTGCAGGCAACGTTCATTCAGTGAGGCATGTCCTCCAAAACACTCAAGACATTTCTATATCGTGTTACAGAGATATGAATCATAGGATCATCAAGGGTGGAAAAAATCTTTAAGATCATTGAGGCCAACCATTAATCTAGCAGCACTGTATTCACCACTAAACCCTACTACTTGGTGCCACATCCATATGCCTTTTGAATACTTTCAGGGATGTTGATTCCCCCGGTTTCCTGGGCAGCCAATTTTAATGTCCAACTACCCTTTCAATGAAGAATTTTTTCCTAATATCCAGTCTAAACTTTGGCGCAATTTGAGGCCATTTCCTCTTGTCCTATAGATTGTTACCTTGGAAAAGAGATCAACCCCCACCTCCGACAACCTCCTTGAAGCTTCTAGGATTGCCGTTGAAGCACCAGTCTTCCCTCAATATTTGCCCTAAGCTGGCCACTGCCCAAATGATGGTGATGCCCTGCACCAGAAATGTGGTTTTAGACTACATGAGCTAAGCAGGTGTTGAAGCTGTGAGCATTTCTGAAGCACAGTCTCCGGGCTAAGCATGAGTGGGACACTTTTGAAGACTAAGGACTACTCTCCCTCTCCCTTACCAGTCAAGAGGAGCTCTGAGAGTCAGCTTGCCAAAACCACAAGCCTGGACTGGGCATCATCCTCCATCAGAGCCTCTCCACTGATCATTAAGGCAGGGAACTGGTTTCTCTGCAGTTGGCCCAAAGGGGCAACAGGGGCCACAACTCAATAGACTAGTGAACAGAGGGCCTGAAAGGACACTGACCAGTGCATGTTTCAGGGACACAAAGTGAAACAATTGTATTGAAGCACTAAGTGGCCATGTCAGGGCAGGTCCTCATGCTATAGAGCAGCTAAGAGGACAGAGAACAAGATTCTTTGGCTGCTCTACATGTCCCCTGCACATTCCCATTCCTTGCTGCTAGGATAATTAATTTGTGCAGTCTTCCTTCAGTACAGGAACCTCTCCACACAGAGTTAAACAGAAACATAAGGGAATAGAGTTTTAGAAGGAAATTGTTGACTTCTTGGGCAGCACAAAGGCAAAACAATAGCAAATGGCATCTGGCTTCTGTTAGGATGTACAGCCTCTGCAAATTACAGCCCAAATGAATTAGAGCCATCTAAAAGGCCGATCACTGTCATCTGATGGAGTCAGCTTAATTCAGGATATGCCTCTCTGGTTTCTCAGTACAATACAAATTACAAAAAAAAAAAAAAGTGGCAAATTAAATATGTATGAGGCCTTGGCAGAACTTTCCATCAGAAATATAATAAATAAATGAGGAGAAAGCAATATACAATTAGCAAGGCAAGTATGCAGCAAGCAAAGGGAAAATGCAACTAACAGTCCCTAGCACCACAACAGGGCTGCCACGGAGCAGCTGCCTGAGTCAGCCAAATTCCAAGCGAAGACTAGAGAAAAACAAGACCACAGAGACAGAGCATCTCCACAGGAGAGACACATGTCCTGTAAAAAATTTCTCTACTGTAAGCTGGACTCTGAACTCATGGTGACCAGTTCCTGAATTGCTAAGTCTGGCCATGTGAATCCAACAGCACTCCTTTTACAGAGATTACCTACAAATATTTCAAAGGACTGAGGAAAAAGCACTGAGCTACACCTATGCCTTTTTGTTATATGTATTTACACGACTTCTTTTTTCCTCCTCATTCCCTCTCCCTCTGACAACGTTGAAACATTTTTTTTTTAATAGCAGAAAGGTGCTAAGCAATCCAGAATATTTATATTAAACAATCTAAACAATCCAGAATATTTATACTAATGGAAAAAAATAGGATAAAGACTTGAAAATATCGCGTGATTAAAAATTAAAATTAGAGATTTTTTTTTTTTTTTTTTGCTTCACCAGATATAGAACAATTTCTTAATTGTCTTCAAATACAAATTCTTTCAGGATAAAGCAAATACAATGCACCACCATTACAATATTACCATACTGTAGTAATTAGGGCATTCTCCATAGGTGAGGGAGAACAGATTCAGTTTCCTCATATGCCTAAGAAGATTCGAACTCTTTGGAGAGCGAGGCAATCAGAGGATGTAGGCTATTCTGGGGTGGGTGATTGTGACCACCTACCAAAACTGCTAAATTTTATATAAAAAGTTCAAGTCTCATATGAGCAGGAAGGCACAGTAATGTGCAGGTAACTGCTGCTGCCGCAAGGCTGAGAGAAGTCAGTCAGTGGGATCCCTGCTCCCACAGCTGAGTAGGTGTGTTCTAACAGATGGTCATTGTGCTAGCAGGCAGGTAAATCATGGGAAAGCGTGGCCATGGTCAGGCATGGGATATGCTATTTAACAAGGGGGCATGACCTAGAGTGGCCTAAGGATGTGAGGAAATTCTGTCTACAGAAGCAATATTCCTACGCTTTCCTTTCTGACTCCCTTCCCCATTTCTACTGAGAGCATCTACAGCACAAGCTTGCCATCGATCTATGATGCTGAGGGCAGATTTTTTTAACCAGGCAATTCATTCATTGTTCCCTGACAAGAGGGAAGATTAATAAGGTAACAGTAGTGCTTCAGAGAAGAAATGGGACTTAAATATAGTGATGACCAAAGGGTCTCTTCATTCCAGACACTGGGTGCAAAGAGATTGTCCTTCCCTCCCCTCTCCTTCAGCCTGGGCACACACAACCTGTCCTGCACAAGGTCACCTGCAGGTAGGTCCTTCCTGCTGGACTGTGGAGCCTTGACAGAGAAGGACATCCATTCGTTCAGCTGTCAGTGATGCCACAGCAGCAAACCCAGCATTAATTACATGCAATTATAGCCATGCTAGGACAGAAACATCTGTTTTATATGAAACACTTGAAGGAAATAAAGCATACAATGCAGGGAATCTGAAATGAGAGCTCAGGGTCACAGGCAAAATTCAAATGCAGTATCTTGATTTTTAAAAACAACAAAAAAAACCAATCAGCAGGCTCTCCCAAGGCATTTCACCTCTAATTGATGAGTGAATTGTGTTTACTTAACTGCTCATGCTCTTGACTGTCTCTCAGCAAATGAATCATGATTACACTACATAAAATTCAGGGTTTGGCTTTCTTATGATCCCACAGGACTGGATTTCACACTTTAAGACACATTTGTAAAAAAAAGGACTGAACTCTGAAAGATATCTGTTCAAGAAAAGTGTTTCTTTTAAATACAGATTGTAGCCCCTCCTGTTTCCACAGCTGAAGAGGAAACCAAAGGAAAGGCCACATATGCTAGAGGTAAAATTAAAGCTACTTTACATTCAGATTAACATTGGTCAAGGGCTATGCAGCCTGCTGTAATCTTGGGTACCTAAAATCATATTATGTCACATACAGATTTTAAACACAGAAGGATCTTGGTTTTTTTCATAATGTGTATGTGTAATACTGGTGTGCTCAAATTTAACTATTGCAAAGGTGCTCAAAATTGATAAAAAATGAAGTTTAAGTGAAAAACTACTCAGACTCATCTCAAATGTTGTCATCATTGAAGCAAAATAGGGAACTCCATGCAGCATTTATGAACCACGTGCAATTTATCAGAATAAGCTGGGAATTTGAGTGAAGACGGACATAATAATAAAAAAAAAACACCACAGGAACTGAAAAAAGTCCTAAAATTTTCTGACAAACCACTGTCTTTTAAAAGCCAGCCTCCCAAATATATTGTTCATCCCCACTTACTTGAAAATGACAGACTTGATTCTTGGGTCATCTTCTTTTGTCAAAATAGCTTTACAGTTGGAGCACCAATAATTGAGTAGAGCACCTCTGTGTAGCAGGATTGCTGGGTACTGTGGTTGCTATGTCAGTATTAACTGGTCTTCCATCCAGTGGATGGAATATCATGGGACCACTATGTCTTCTCATGTACAACTGTTGTACGCTCTCTTAAAGAGGTGAGATTTAGTAGAGGCCTGCAGCAATGATTAATTGTGTTTATGACATTCCTGGTCCTAGGGATTGGCAAAGTGCAAACTCAGTTTAAGGTGAACTGGTACATCATTCCCTGAATACTTCCTGAGTGGCTATGCTACAATTCCAAAGTTGTGGACATAGCTATATTGTCTTTTCATCAAACTCCTCTAGGCCCATCAAGCAGCATTACCCCATTAGCTTCACCTGAAAAAAGACAATGCAGAAACTAAAGGAAACTCACTCAGAAACAGAGAAGACCAAGCAGGTGGTAGAAACATGACCTTCCTTCATGAGGTCAAATAGCTTTATTGTGATTAAGCACTACAATACAGCATATATCCATAAAAAAACTCTATAGTGTATATAAATTATTCCTTCCATTCAGTAATTCTCTTTTTGTTTTCAACTTTTTTCCATTTCCATTACAGCTTTGGTACAATGTGATTTTATTATATTTTTAAATACTTTTAGCTTCACAAACTCAACACAAAGTACAAAACTAATCCGAATCGGGGATATTACAATCTACACAGTGGTGTTCAGTGGTAGGAAAAAATCTTACCTCAATGAATTCATGTCACTAGCTAAGCTATAAAGGCATACCTAGCAGACATGACAAAAATATGCACCATTAACCAGCAAACATTTTTTTTTTTCAAAATGTATTTTACTTATTTTTATTTTTTTACAGGTTTTTCCAGCAGCAAATCACTTGAGCATAGTCAGTATGCGTGTCATCAACTGATTATTCTGTTGTGTTCCTCTTCATTTGAAGGCCATGAATTGTCAAATAATGCACCTCTATCCTCATAAATCTAAGCCAGTGTCAGTACTTGACCTGCCACCCTGCATTGTTGATGCTCGCACAGTTTGTCCTGCAGCTGGCAGAAATAACTGGAACGTTATTGGAGGGGCAGTGTGGGGCAATCAACCGGAGGTTGTTCTGTGGGGCAGGAGGTATGACATTACAGTAGACAGGCATTCCAGTGGCTGTAAGTGTTCCTTGACCTGATTGATTAGGTAGCATGATTGGTTGTTGATAAGATTGTTGCGGCAGTCCTTGAGAACCCTGGGTCATTGGCACCTAGGTAGGAATATGGAAAGACGTAGGGAAAAAAAGATAGCAATTATTAAGCAAGTTAAAGTAGGTTCCCAGTATCCCTATATTCCTTCTAGCTGAATTTGAGTATACTGTATGTTCTGCCAAAATGTGCTATTTTCTGCTGCTCAGAATTGTTCTCATCTTTGAAGATTTTTTTGTTGCAGAAGGTTTTAAAGAAAATTCTCTCTGCTTTTAGGCCTGTCATGATCCAGTAGAATATACATTACTGGGACCAGTGCAAACAGAAGACTCAACCCTGCTATATCTAGGCCATCTAAAAGGTCTAAAACTTTAACTTGATCATTAACCTTTAAAACATGTTTTCAATATAGTAATTCTGAAGATGTAAGGGGAAAATTTTACCCACAAGCAATTCCCCCATTTCTATCTGTGTCTCTGAAGTGTTTTCAAAGAAGCTGAGGGAGAAGGGGAATGGCTGCTCAATCAGTGCAATATATTAAAATGAATTAGATGTCATTTAGTTTCTTAACTTTCCAGAGGGACCAGTAGGAAGTGTAAGCACAGGCCACCTCTCACTTGCGCTTGGTATAACTCACGGAAACTAGGTATGAAGGTGGGGAAATAAGTCTGGGTAACTTACGGACTTGGTAAAAATCAAGACACTGCCTTCCCTCTCCCCAGAACCCAATAAACAATAATCCATCTGGCTACAGCTTGTTATAGAAGACATGGTGAGATCCTTGGCAGGAGTCTCCACAGATGAGTAATTTTTAACTGGATCAGGCAAAGCCCTCAACTTCATTACAGGAAACAGTACTGCACTGGCAAAAAAGAGAAGAAATGAACAATGTTCTTATATTTTTTAAAATTAGTTTTCTTCATATGAAGAAGTCTAATTCCTTTGTTCTTTGTGACATTACCCTCACTGAAGGCTGTAATAAAAAATTCATTTGAAGCATTCCAAAATCAGAACAAAAATCAGGAGTACTAAGACTATGTAAATAGGAAGCAAAGAAACCAATTTGACTTTGAAGCGTATTCATCAGTAGGCTTCCTGCCACTATCCAAATGAACTTACAAGAGCACTGTGTGATGCAAAAACTTAATTCAATTAAGCATTCTCCAAGAAAAAAAGTCTTTCCTTACAGCTCCTAAATACCTGATAAGATGACATGGCTGGATACTGCACCATCATGCCTTGCACCTGATTTCCCTGTTGATTATTCATCAGGTTCTGGCTTTGTGGCGGCTGCTGCATTCCCATGAGACTCTGGAACCCCTGCTGCTGGTTTGGCAGGACAGGCTGGTAACCTGGAAGAAGAAAGACATCTTTAAATACCCTGTTGCTTGTAGGGGCAAAATTACAACAGTTCTAAGGTGCAGCAAATTATCCCATCATTTATACCTGTGTTAGTCAAAAAGTTATTAGTTCAGAAATGTTACTGGAAGTGAAAACTGAAGTGAAATAAACAAGTGCCATGAGCTGGCAGCTCTGGCAGGCTGACCTGAGTGGGCAGCATGCTTTCATTACGCTTTTTAACACTGTGGCAGAGACCAACTGGAGGAATGTCTGATTGCAGCACAGGGCTGTAAAGTCCTGAAGAGACACAGGGTGCTATTTCTTTCAGCTATTTCCTCAGAGGCAAAACTTCCAGCAACTTCAAGTACATCAGCATTTGGCCTTCACAGTCTAAACTGACAACTTCTTTCAGGTCACATTTCTCACCTTACCCTCTTACCTTCCTTGTAATGCAGCTCCCTAGCATGACATAAATAGAGAAGCCTTTATTTAATCAAGAACATCTCTATACACACTGGCTCTCACTTCAAAGGTTTTTTATGTAATTAGAGCATATTAAGGGTCATAATCCACTGTACTATTTTCACATGTCAAAGCAGGAAAATAATAAATTAGGGAGTAGCCTCCCCATTGCTTGATAGGAACACAGCTAACACACCTGCAGTGCCTGCACAAGGATTGTGTTTTAACCTGTGACTAATTCCGTGTTCAAAGTCACCACAATATTGCAGGTTTTATGTTGGGATGGCTCCTCTAGGACTAATGGAGAAACGGATCCAAAGCCTGGATGATCTAGAGAGCCAAGCCGCTAATGAGACAGCAGTGTGGATAGGAAGGCAAGCACAAATAAAAAATTCCTCAGCAGCAATATGATTTTGCCTGGGAATGGGCCTAGACAGATGCAACTGGGCTGGCTGGGTGATGCTGACATTTAGCAATTAAGAACTTCACAAGAAAATCAGGAAAGGAAGATGCAAAAAGATCCTATCCTTGAAAAATGTGGCCAGACATAGGTATTATAAATATATGAATAATTTCTCCTTAACACATTCTGTGATCTTTAGCACTCATACTTTTAACATGCAGTATGCAGTGCACTATTAACTCTGCAGTGATGTTTTTACAATAAGCATATTTCACACAAAGAACTACCAGAAGGAGCAACTCTGTGTCATCTTGCTATAAAAAAATTGTGTCATGTCTGCTCAATTTATATTCATGAATACAGTACCTGGTTCAAGGTACTTCACAAATTGAAAACCATAATCTGGCTATTTCTTCATTATGTAAGAGAAATAAAGTAACAAATGTCTCTGTTTCTGCTGGTCTATTGTCAGTTGATAGCTTTCCTTTTAAATCTGTTCTCATGCCAGGGAAATGTTGAGATTTCTGATCAAGTATTTGGGATTAAAGATGCCATTCCAGAGATTAATGTCTCCAGTCAACTGAGCAAAATAATAATAAAAAAATAATTCCATGAGTGATTAACTTGGTTAGGATACAGCATTAAACATCTCCCAAACTCACCAGATTATCATACATTCAGATTTGCTCTTTTCCTATGCCCAAACACTGTCAGCGTATTTTTTAGTCATAAAAATTACCAACATCAGAACTGCTGTAACTGAGTTTACAGAAGACTTACACAACAATAATAAAATTGCAAGTCCTCTTCTGCTCCAGTACACCAATTATGGGGGGAGGGGATAAAGGACAGAAAAAAAAAAATTAGCATTACTCTTCTGGTATTTGCAGGACTGGAAGTAGAGGAGTGTCAACTGACAGCAGAAGCAGCAAGATGAAATTTATCTCCTGTCACCTCCAACTGTTAAAGTTAAATCCCAGATGTGTAAAGAATCATAGATGGATAGTGAGCCAGGGATCAAGTGACACTTTTGAGGAATGTAATGCAACACTGGATTTGGGCTCACAAAACTGGATAGTAGTGCACTGGCACAGGGTAGCAGGCAGGTGCTCAGCAGAGACAGACACCACTGGGGTCAAGCTGAAAGCAGCTCTTCTGTTATCTCTAGTAAATATGATTGCATTAACATTACTTTTGAATACACAGCTCTCTCTTCACTTCAGCTTTGTGTTCCATATTCTCCAAATATGGCAAATTTATGACCAGTGCAGACATGGCTATCAAAATGAAAAAAAAAAAATCACGGAAAAGTTGAAGTACCTACCCTTATGATGAATGTTTAGGCATGATCTCCTGAGGATAGTACAAAAACACAGTCATAGAATGGGTTTGGTTGGAAAGGACCTTAAAGACCTTCTAGTTCCAATGACACACACACACACACATAAACACCCAGCACTGAAAATCTCCTCTGTTCTAGCAAGCACTGCTTAGTACACAACATAACCACTCCAGGTTTTAGGTGTAGAAATATGAAAAGGAGACAGAGTGAAGAGCTGAGGTCCACTGGGCTATGCATTATTATTTTAACAATGTTATTTTAACACTCTTTAAGGACTTCAGCGATTTCTCCTGACCACAGGACATGTGCACCCCTCACCTCTGTCCCAACGTCAGAGCACATCAGTTGCATCCCTAAAGTGAGAATAAAACCTTTTTTCTACTCCTCGTGTATGCCTTTTGCAATGCTCTGACCACACAGAAAAGCCTCAGTACAAATACTTCACATGTACTCTAACATACTTCCAATTCAATTAGATGGGAGCAAATAGGTTGAATCCTGAATCCTCTTAGACTTTAAGGGAAAATAAGTCACTTCTTCGTCCAGAAGGAAGTACTCTTGAGAATTTAATGCCTTGACTTGTGAGTAGAAAAGGGGATGTTTCAGAAATTTACTGGCCTGTGTGTATCTTTACAAAGATGCTGACTGTCATCTCTTCCTTATTTAATATTAATGGCCTTATTTTTTTTTATGATAAGTACCCTTTGGAATTGATGGAAGCTATGGATGTCGGACTGTGCTGTAGAATCCAGTACAGCATTTAGTTTAAATCCAGCATCTTCTTCAAGGTTCTGCATCTCAATAAAGCCATTTCATTTTACCTGATAGCAAAGCCTGACCCTTTATTATGTTAAATAAATGAAAAAGATGCAGGTTTGTTCATTCTATTGAGCATAAAAAACATGACAAGGTACAAAATTATATTCAAACATTACAGAGGAGGTACAAAATATTAAAAAATGAATTAATTATTTTTATTTAAAACAAGCTTTATAAGCAATGAAAAAAAAAATGCTGTGACCAAAAAAAAAAAAAAAAAGCCATTATCTGTTCTGCTGAATGGCTTCTGTTACAGCACAAATGAAAGTAGAACAATTGGCACTCTAAGTGGCAATCCATTTGGACAAGAAGTTGTTAATATCAGAAACCAGCTGCTCTGAATTTCCTGTCACTGCAGCCCAAATTCTCCATGTAATATTTGGAACAGATCCTTCAGTGTTTACTGGATGTTGATATCTTTGTAAGTTTCTGCACTCTGGCCAGAAAAAAGAATGGAGGTGGGAGAATTGAGACTACTTGGTCTCAAGTTGATTCCTTTTAGCTCTGTTTGTGAAATTATATCTTTTTTTTTTCTTTCTTTTTTCTCAGGCACAAATTATCAGCCATCCCACCAAAATTACTTGATTTGTACACACACAGCACAGTTTTAAACTATGCCATGCTTTTCACGTGCTATTTACTTTTCAGTGACATGGAAATATTACTGTATTCCCCAAAATCTTGAAAACTGACTGCAGTGCATGAGAAATCAGGCATTACTGGGCAGAGGTGGTTGTTTTTGAGCTACACAGGTGTAAGGAAAGTGAGAACAGGAAGTGGCAACATGCTTATGCAGCAATAGTTTCCTTTGCACTTGCTCTTTTGCTCATTAGCTTTCATACTACATGATGAAGAGTAATCCTTAAAAGCCTCTTTACTGTCCCTTGAGAACATACATACGTGCGTTATTTTCTAATGGCAGTACACATCAGATGAACCATCCTATTACTTCAAGCTCCAGGGCCTCTTTATTCCAATTATATCATCCTGCTCTATGTTATCTCTGCTGCAAAGGAGAATTTTTAAAATCAGGGCAAACATGAGAGACATTGTTAAACAACCAGAGGAACAAATTGTGCACAGAATTTCAATGAATGCCTCAGAGGAAAGATGAGCCTTGGATTCCAGCTGAAATGGAAAAGGCCATCATATCATCAAGGTGATTCTCTGAACCTTTACAGCCTGCCTCACCATGCTAAAAGTCTAACTTAAACATCTCAGGGGAGAAAGACTGCATGAAAGACCCACGAATGTTTCAATTTTATGAGGCTATGCAGCTCAAAAGACAAAATCCAGCAGTTTTACACCTCTGTGGGCAGTGTCACCCAGAACTGCAATTAAAGTGTGTTTGGCGCTTTCCTGGCCTCAGCATACATGCTTCATGAATGGCACATTCGTGTTGGGAGGGACTGTTTCATTGCTCATTTTAGATTTGAAGCATGTGTTACCAATGTTCAGAACGTGTATCAGCAGTGTGGGTAAAGACTGTCTGACAAGTGCAGGAGAGCATCCCTAATTGCAAATCTTATTGTACTCTTTCTACTTGGACAGAGTCCTTGCATCCATGCCCATCCAATGCAAACACATAGTCTCACAGTGCTTTTGATGTAACATGATTGGAGAGCTCACCTGCTCCCTTTCTGCTTTACTCAGTGTAGTGCCACCTAAAATTCTGATACCTCAGCCACACAATGCAGTGGCTTAGGCAAGCAAAGTCCAAAAGAAAGTCAAAAGGGAAACTTCAAGCAGAGGTACCTGGGCTGGGTGGAATGCTGCACAGAATCTGGTCATGTTCCTGCCTGCTAGTATTGCAGTGCCTTTCTGGTGCCCTATGCCACTCTCCCTTTGCTTTCCCCCTCCCTCCTCCAGTAGAGACCAGCTAAGCCCCTGCAGCAACTGCCAGGAACGTTGGGAAGAGACTGAATTTGAGCTCACACAGGGAAAGCCAAGGAGAACAAGCACCAGCTCTTGGTGTGGACCCTGTGAAGCCCTTGAAAATATTTTAACAGTAAATTCGGCACACAGAAGGTGCTTGCATTTGCAGAAGACTCCCCAAAACTGATAAGAGCTGAGAAGCCAGCTAAAAACATGATCTAAAGTCAGGAAGCACACCTCTTTCTGAAAGGCTTAATGAGCTCACTCTGCTCAACTTATTCAAAAGATGAAGTATCTGCAAATATATAGTTGTGCTGGTTTTGACCAGGGTAGAATCAATTTCCTTTTTAGTAGCTAGTACGGGATTAAGTTTTGGATTGGTGCTGAAAACGGAGTTGAAAACTCAGGGTTGTTTTAGTTACTGCTGAGCAGTGCTTACTCAGACTTTCTGCTGCTCACACCACCCCATCAGCGAGGAGGCTAGAAGTGAACCAAGAATTTGGGAGGAGATACAGGTGAACAAAGGAATATCCCGTACCATAAGACAACGTGCTCAGCATATAAAGCTGAGGCAAGGAAGGAGTGGTGAATGCTCAGAGTGGGCATTTTTCTTCCTGAGTAACTCCTAGGTATGAAGGATCCCTGCTTTCCTGGGGGTGGCTGAACACCTGCTTGCCCATGGGAAGTGGCAAATGGATTATTTGTTTTGCTTTGCTTGCCCACACAGCTTTTGATTTCCCTATTAAACTGTCTTTATCTCAACCCATGAGTTTGCTCATTTTCAATTTTCTGATTCTCTTCTCTGTGCAGCTGGGGAGAGTGAGTAAGCAGCTGCATGGGGCTGAGCTGTTGGCTGGGGTTAAACCATAACAATTGTTCTTGAACAGACCAGAAAATAGTATAATAAAATTACATGTCTGGAAGATAAACTTAGAACTTTCCAGATTAGAAATAAAATTCCAAGTTTCAAAAGACCCTATAATTAACAAGAAGGCAATGAGAGTGGAAGGACATTTGTATCACTTAAAACTTCTAAAATGAGGATGGACATCTTGGTAGAAGATATTATTCAGTTTAATAAGTAGTTCTGGTAATAAAAATTATTAGAATGTGCTCTTTGTCCAGTATTAGTCAGACCATTAAATTATATATAACAGATTCGAAATACTGCGGAGAATATTCACCACTTTTCCTGTCTCCCAAGGAAAAGGACTAATCATTTGCATATGAGACAGGATCCTCTCCCTAGTCTCTCCTCCCTTTAATTGCATGCTGGCAATGCCACCCAGTTCAGTCCAGAAGCAGAGTTCACCTGTGCACAGTGGATATTCTAAGGGCTATTTCTGGCCTATTTTAGTCTACTTTGCCCTGGCCGGAGTAGTGCTCAGTAGACTTTGTAGACTGAAGAGTATGTTTGGTATCAATTCCCACAATTTTACTAGGCTACATTCTCCTTTACTTTTTGAAATAAGCTATAGGCAAAGTATTAAAGTTGATGGATGTAGCTTTTGCTTTATAATAATACAAATTTACAATGCCCATGATTAAGTTATAATCAGAGAAGAAAAATGTTATTCTAGAATTAAAAATCACTCATAGACACATCAATACATTTGGTATAGTTTGTGACACATTTCTTTTTTACCAAAAGCTCTGAGCTGGTCCATCCCAAAGTACTTGCAAACCTGGAAGGAGGAAAAAAACTGAAGGAAGCTGTTCAGCAAGACTGAATACTATCTTAGTATCACAGAATTGAACCATAGAATTGTTTAGGGTGGAAAAGATCTCTAAAATCATTAAGTCCACCCATTGCTCTAACACTGCCACATCCACCAGTAAACCACCCCAAAGAACCTTTTGATTCTCAAACAGACCCTAAAAGTTATCTTTAAACAGGAGGAAAACAAGTCTAATTGAGCAATCTTGCATAAGACAGTTGTGGGAGCCACATAACCTGATCCATTCCGAGCACAAGTGAGAGTAGGAATTCGAGGTAAGTGTTTTTGGCAGCCAGAACAAAGCCCTTCTTGTTCCAGAGGTCCATCAGTCCCTCCTGACTTTGCATGAGATGCTCAAGCACTGGACTGCAACCAGGTGTTTCACCTCCTACGTGGACATTGTAACACCATCCCTAAGCACTGCTTCCTCTAGAGGAGTGCCACTCCAAGGCACTGTGTTCTTGCTGGCTTCTCATGTCAAGGTGTGATGCGTTAGAATTGGGTGCCCAATCGCCTGAGGAAAAGGTTTTGGGGTTTTTTTCATTATGTAGTTGACCATTATCTGGCAAGTTTCACTTCAAATGATGGACTAAACTCTCATGGAATGTAAAATTAATCTATAAATTTAAGCTAATTTTGGTTTTAGCCTTATGCCAAAGTGCCTGCAGTTAGGAAGACTCTCACAGAAGACATAATAATTAATGTTTCCCTCCTGGTGTTATTTTCTGTGTGAGATTGAAGATTTAAACTGCACCTTGTGCAGCTGGAATTCAAATCACTTTGTAAACAATTCTGTAGTTTAAGCTTGCATCTGAAATCCAAAGCACACAAGCAAAACAAATCTGCTGCAGTTGATCTACCCATTCCTACTGTGTCTGCTTTCTCTCTGCAACACACATAAAAATCTCTTGACCTAGCAAGACATTTGAGCTTTATATTCTACTTGAAGGCATCACAGATAATTTACAGGTGTGAACTGGATATCATGTGAGCTAGAAGAACAAGTACATAATCGCTGAATGCTAAAAATCCATACCTTTCCCCTCAAAACACAAGACCATGAAATTATTTTATTTAGTTTTCACACACAAAGGGGGAAAAAACCAAACAAGAATACCTATGCCTGAAATAAGGAAGTCTTAAGAAGCAACAGAAAAGGTATGGAGGTATGAGGTAGTACATGTCAAAAACCACATGTAAAACAGCACATGTCAAAAACCGCTTGAGCACACAGACTCATTCTGCCCACAGCACTTGGCAAGTTCAGACCCTCCAAAGACAAGAGAAGCCTTTGACACAAGTGACTCACAGTTTGGCTTCTTTCATTTCAAGTAAAAGTACATCCCACTCCAGCAGTACAGCTTGCAGGGGAAACTAAAGAGTAATTACGTTAGATTTGTTTTCAAAATTTCAAACTAATGGCATTGATTCTTTCAACTTGTGTGAGATCAAAACCATTTTTAGCTAATGGCACTCCATCTACATCCACTGTAAACACATAATGCAGCAAACGTATTCCTAAAGTGTTTACAGTGACAGTGACTCGAATAATTCTCTGCAGAGCTGAGGTTGTAAAACTGCAGGATGTTGAACTTTGATTCTTGAAACATAATTGCTGCCAGAATCGTAGCTCCAAGTCCCGAAATTTGCTGTAGCTTTGCAAAAAACACGTTCATGCTTCCCAAACCTAGTAACAGACCAAGAGCCACATTCTTTGTCAGACTCACACACAAAGAGTCGTATCCAACTGCATTAAGAAACTCAACAAGATCTATATGCATCAGAGATATGAGCCAGTAAGATTTATTATGACAGGAGAATGAACAAAAATCCTGGCTAAAAGAAGTTCGACTGTCTTCCCCACCCCTCTTTCTCTCTCTGATTTACAAAGCTACAAAATCCCATGAAAACAATAGCGCAAAAATATCTTCATCCAGCTTCAGAAGAAGAAATAAAACTGTGAAATTTCCTGCAATTTTGAATTATTCCACAGCAACCTATCTGTTGGATTTAGTAAAAACTGCTGATGAAAATACTCTGCTACACTAGTGGGTTTTTTGGTTTGTTTTTGGGGTTTTTTTTTGGGGGGGGAGGATAACAGCTCTCTAATTTCCCATGTGGTGAGTTTCTCTAGAGTGCTAGAACAGGATCTACCCATGTGAACTGCCCTTCCTTGTCCTCTTGCTTTATTCTTCATCAAAAAGCTCTACGAAATCTTGGTTTTACTTGTTTTGCAACCCCAGGAGCTGGAAGAAGTCCAAAGAAAAGAGCATCTGAAGCATGGATAGTTTTATGCAGTACTCAAGACAATGCTGCCAGCTGGGGGCATTTCTCCACTGCTAATAAAATGGGAAAAAAAGAAAAAAAAAAGGGGAATAACACTACATCCCTAGCAAAGCAAACCCTTCTAGTCCAAAAAATGTGCAGGATCAGAGCCTCAAAAATATAGTTTTTAACTCTGCTTTTCCTATATAAATGAAATTAAGGTGCATTTTTACAAAAGCCAAGATAGACTGTTTTTTGCACAGACTTTTCCTTGAGAATAGTCACTGAATAAAACAAATGAGTTCACCTGGGAGGTAGAAAGCCTTGTGTTGGGGTGATTTAGATTATGGCAATGAGAAATGATGGAAGTAACACCACATATCACAATGTAAGATTTAGCACTTCTTGCATGTCAAAGAAATATCCATTACCTTTCTACCCATTATTTTGCCTTTTTTCTATGATGCTAAGCTCCAACCAGGAAATGAGGAATAGCATTATCTTCTAAGAAACATTTACATGCATGCTCTCTGTCCCATGGGCAAAAAAAAATGTTTTTGCAAAGAGTGCTGAACATTTATTTAGTGCCTTCTACTTCATCATCCAAGCAACTACCTTTAGGGCAAACATGCAAAATCCTGGGTAAATTGAATTTATGACTCACTTAGCATATCCACCCCTCAGTTACTTTTCCACACTTGAACAGAGTTGGTTTAAAACTCAGTGACTTCACTACTGAGTAAAGAGGCCCTGAAAAATGAGAGGTATGATTAAATACTTTCATTATATACTTAATGAAATCACATACTGTAACATCTTCTGAGACTAAAATTACAATTAAAGCAGGCTGGCATTTTGGCTTTTTTTTGCCCCGCTTATGTTCCAGGGGAACAGCAGGTAAGGTCAAACAAAAAGCTTATGTGATAAAATTGCATTGAGAGTGCTCCTGGGAGACCTGGCATTATTAACAAGAACATGAAGAGGGGAACAGTTGAACAGTTCAAAGATAAATGATTGCATTCAGTTTACTTTTTTGCTATCAATTGGAGAACCTGGGAGAGCTGTTATTTCACAAGAAATGTATATAAACAGACATCAAAAAGAGCTTGAATGGATACAAATACAGGAGACTTGAGGCTGGAGAAATGTTTTTCTTCAGTTTAAAATCTGGATCCATTTTTTACTTCTCTATACAAAAGATTTTCACATTATAGGGACAGCTTTAAGAAGAACTTGCTACTAGTAAGTGGCTTGATGCTGAAAATAAACCTGCTCTTGCTGAGAACCTAAAACCATGTAATTGTATGACACTTTATTCACTTACTTCCTTTCCAATACACATTTATTTTATGTTTTGAGACCTTTTAGCACTCTTCCTGCTCTTCAAGAACTATGACAAATATTTCTTACTCTTCTCCTTGAAGATAAATCTAAAGATAAACAGAGGGGCACCTCTTACAGACATGGTATATAACTCAAACCTTCTGTAAGATTCTGAAAAGAAAATTTTATTTTTAAGACAAATCCTTTTATCTCACTTCAGTAAAAAAAAAAAATAGAGGGAGCAGCCAGCTGCAATCCAAAATAATTGCAACACAATAATGCAGGGTTCCATTACAGCAGGCTAATTCTGGTAAAGCAGCTGATCCAGGATCTTGGCAATTGCCCAGGCCCTGGAGCCTGACTTAAATGCATTAACCCAAAGCATGCACAGCCATTTTTGTAATCTGCATTTTATTGGAGACCAAGAAAGGGAGAGGAGAGGAGAGGAGAGGAGAGGAGAGGAGAGGAGAGGAGTTTCAGCTAAGGCTGTAGTGTGATTTAAGACATGTGGAAGAGGGCCAACTGGTCATAGCAATTTTCCAGACAGCCCAAGCCTCTGCAATCACTTATAATTCAACCATTTCTGTCTAGAATATAGACAGAGGTTTGTACCAGATTTGTACCTTAGAGAAAACTTCAATGTCTTCCTGTCAAACTCTACAAGGACAACCTGCAGAGCCTGGCACTGCATCACTACCTGTGCCTGTTTAGAAAACTGTTCAGGTAGAAGCAGTCTGCAGACAATGAACATATTTTCCTGCTTGGAATAACTGGNGAAAAGAAAAGAAAAGAAAAGAAAAGAAAAGAAAAGAAAAGAAAAGAAAAGAAAAGAAAAGAAGTCACCCAGCCAACAAAAGCCACAGGTGAAATAAAGAGAGAGAAGGAAAGTATTTTATGCTTTTGAACTAAGTTAATGCATGGAGCCACATGAGCAGGCTCAACAGCTTTGGAGAAATGAACTTCAAACACCAAGGGTTTACATTGGAGTCTTGCAGATACCCAAAGCCAGCTGAGGTGCCTGCAGGGAGAGTACTACAGGACCTGGGAGGATACTACATTTTTCTGAGAGGGGTGAAGCCTTCTCATCCCAATGGAGCTAAGCCACTGGAGACATGTATTTCAAGCTGGTGCACAGTTCTCATGACAACAGGGAGGTCCAAACTAGTGCTAAGAACCATCCAGGAATAATCCTGCTCTCGGCCCCTGCCCACCAATCCCATCAATCCCATCAACCTTAAAGGAGAGTCAACCGAGACCCATGGGCAGGCAAATACATAATTTTGGAGAAAATATAGGATGCTTTTAAGGGAGATTTACTGCTTAAAGACCAAAACAGATGCAAATCTGGTAGTAGTCTTTACTGTAGCCACAGCCAAATTGATGAGGTCTGCTGCAATTCCTCTTTAAAAGGTTTTTAAATAGCTAATGTACAATGAAAGCACCAGTGTGAGAACCCATTAGTGTTGATAGAAAGACTCCTTTGGCATACAACAGGCTCATTAGATGAAGAGCAGCGGCAGTACTCCCAATATGTGCCCATGTCTACGTTTCCATTGTGTTACATAAAACAGTTCATGGCCACAGAATAACTACTATATGCAATATCTATTGATTTTGTTAGTAAATCCTTAAGGAACTGTGTGATGGGACAGCTAACCACCAAAAAAAAAAAAATTCAGTATGATTCAAAAAAAAGTCCAAATTCAAAACCAGCAGGATCAAATTTTCCATGCCAGCTGTAAAACCACAGATTCACTGAATTTCAGCAGACTCATTTCTTCTGGTTTGATTTTCTGGATTGACTTCTAATAAATAACAGCAGGTCTGAGTAAAAAAATTGTTAAGCCCTGTGTATTGACCTATCCATAACTTTGCTCTTGATACCAGCTTGTTATCTTGGCATCAGCTCTTGATATTGATGAAATACCTACAATCACAAGCTCAGACTGCACTGGCATGCCAGATACTGCGCAAACTTAAAGGAATAGCTGTAGACCCTACAGGGAAGATGACGCATTCCTGAAAAGACAGCTACGGGTAGAAGAACAAGCACCCAAGGGAAATAATTTGCCCAGAGAATAGGAAAAGAACTGCACAATACTTTTCTGGAAAGTACACCAAAATATGTGCACTGAGTGCTAAGACCTCTGTTCTGAGCAGGGACTGCTCAGGCAGGCTGGGGCTCACCAGCATGGCTGTGGAGATGGATGGTCCCTGGGCTCTTGATGCTTCTGCCAGGCTGTTTTTTCCACACAACTCTAGGTAAAGGTTCCTGCCCTGCCCACATCCTCTCTATTGGAAGAAGATGGCAGTGTTCCGGTGATACTGTTCACTGCATTGTGTTCCCTTTTACTGTGGGCAGACTGGGGTAAATGACTGCTAGCACCCCATCACTAACCAACCCTGCTTTTTTACCCTCACAAGCTGGGCTTTGTTTTGTGTCTCAGCCTCAGGAAGAGTTTTCATTAAAACAACATCAACTGCAAATACTGTGTGCAACTAAGATGCAGCCATGCCTGATGTCACTCTTCTTCCCCACGGCTTCTGGGTACACCTACAGGTACCAAATCATGGAGCAAAAAGCCTTGAGTTTCTTTATCTGTAACACAAGGACACAGCAAGTTGCAGACTACAGCCCCTAGCTCAATGCAAACAGGTGCAGGGATGCTGAAGCCAACAGGACTTTGATGGAGCATATGTCTGCCCATATGGGTCCAACTGCAAAATTTCCTCTTTTCCAAGTGCACCTGTTATGGATGAGACATATCAAATTTGCTTATTTAATCTTGGTATGGTTTATAACTATTATGTATAAAATGTATCAGAATTTGTTCAGTTAATAATAAAATGTAGTTTTAGTATGTCCTAATATTGTAACCACAAGTAAACAAGATAGTGTGTGCTACAAACCTTGCCTGAGGCACCACTGGACAAGACCATAGCACCACTCCACTCTTCTAAATACCTAACGAAGTATCGAAACCACCGAACAAGGAAAGCTATTGTATTGAGCCAAAGAGACCAGCACCTAGGAGCCACCCTCTGAAAAAGACTCAATATAAATTTCATCACCAAACTCAAATGCAAACGAGGTAGTCCAGGGAGAACTGATACGATCGAGCATGGACACTCACTCATATGCAACGAGTTCCTGGCGAAAGAGAATGCGAAGCATACACACATGCAAAGATTTTCCAGAAAGGGAGAATGCAGAAGGGAGGAGATCCGAGAAGAAGTTAACCGAATATTTAGAATGTACAGAAATTCAAACTAACCCAGGAGTCGGTATTGTCTCAACACCGAACTGAAAGGATGAGGTCTGAATATTCCAAGAAACAAAAGAGTTCCTGACCCGGGGCTAAATAAACTATATAAAATCTGAACACGGTGAGCAGAAAATCGTGGACCTCACCGGACTGCTGTGACAGGGGCAGAGTCCTGGTTCACTCAATGCTCGAGCATTGCCTTACCTTATTGTGGCGTGAAATTCTGTCATTTTGTTTCGCTAAAATAAATCCTGTTATTTTTTCTTTAATTTGGCTCTCGAAATTTTATTGATTTGGCCTGACCGAGTCACCATCTATAACAATTTGATGACCTTACCCAACGTGATCTGATTGGGGATTTCAGGGGAACCCCGATATCCAGTCAGGAGGTGCCCCGCTGATTTCAGCGGCCTGACTGGGGCTGGGAGACCCCAAGAAACCAATCAGATCCAGAACCAAAAACAATAAGCCACAATCAAGGAGCAGATAAAACGGGCCCATTTTTTTTCTGAGCTCTCAGTAATTCGGAGGGGAATCTCCAAGCACAGAAAAACTGATTTACTCATATAAATCGACAGGCATGAAGAATCCACGCAGGAAAAGGAATCGTAAGTATTGCGTGGTTGAGTGAGGGGTGACTGAACAAGTGTTTGTGTCGTGACATCGTCACAGAGCGAGAGCGGACCCCAAGATTCCGCAGTTCCTCTCTCCCGCGAGGGAAGAGGTCGGATACGGGGGAAGCGAAAGGTTCTATACACACGTCAAGCCTGTAACCCGGGAGGGGGTTCGGGGGTCGGTCACGGGAGATCCGGAGAGGGAAGGGCACGTTCCCTGGAGTTGGGAAACTGGTAAACGTTTTCGGATCTAGGGCTTAGAGAAACCCAGGTAAAAAAGCTGAGAGCTTACAACTAGCTGAAAACCCCACGAGGTGATTCACTGTGGGTAAAATAGGCTACTTGAAATAACCAAACTTAAGGTTTAAGTAGCAGCGAAAAACCCAGCTTTCCTGGTTCGGGACGAGAAAAGGCTGAGGTAAGCCGGATGGTGGGAGAAACACAAAACAATCGGACAGAGAAAGAGCAAAGAATCCAGAAAAAGCCAGGACGGACATGAGGATGGAAAAGGTAAGGAGAAATCTGATATATTTATTCCGAAACATAGCCCGTTGGGGTGGATACTAGAGCGGTGGGCGGACTGACCTGAAAGGAGGTTAAGATCTAAGGAAAAAATAATACACTATTGCGTGGAAGTGTGGGGGGGTAAGGAAATATAGAAACATATTGTTTGGC
>VYXF01007251.1:0-22241 GCA_013397295.1 Polioptila caerulea
ACACATAAATGTTGCCACCATATTCATTTATGACATCCTTTATTTCCAACAGACAAAATACCTTTTTCTTTGCATAATCTTGAAATTTTCATTAGAAAGAAAATCTGTCTCTGTACTAAATAATTTTTTGAACTGAATTAGAAATTCCCTGGTGCATCTTTTTTCACAAATTAGGAACAAAGATCCATTTTTGCAGATAATTCCAAAGACTCTGCTTGGCTCTGATGTAAGTACTGAGCCACAAAAAGCCACAAAAATGTCACAGCGCTTGTGACATTTGACATAAAATGTCTAGTAGTGGGATAAGATACAATTAACAACATGGGTACTCTTCTTCTTCACCTGAGAGCAGCTTAGAGCAGTGAAATGCAACATATATGTCCCATCAAAATTAGGTTGTGGAGAAAATGGGATACAATTAAAACATATTTATAATTTCCAATTGAGTTTATGAGAAAAAGAAATAACCTTTCTTACTTTTAAATAGATGTGTTCTTTCTAATGTAAATCTTCATTTTGAGCAATATACATGCTTTCCTGCTCTAAGATGCACATTTCACAGTTTCTCTGTGGTAGAGAACAGAAGCCAAAGTATATTTTTCTGTACTTAAACAGCATGCACAATAGGCATGTCAGCAAAACTTACAGCATAATGAAACCATGCTTTCTTTTAACCATCTGTCTCTTCACATCACTTTCTTTAATTGTTACAATCTGGCTTCACTGATTCATAAGAAACAATATTAGGTAACATTAATAACAATATTTAATTAGATGGTTTAAGATACAGTTTGGAGTTAGACTGCAATTAGTTTAAAGCAATTGGAGGTATGCATGTGTCAGAGGATGCTATTTGTTTTGCTTTGCTTGACTGGCTGCTAACGGAGAAGATGATGTGCCTCCCCAGCCCTGTTATTTACAACCTTTGCTTTTTCTTCCAACTTCTCCCTTTCCCAACCCCCCTCCCAACTGTTAAAGCCAATGGTAATTTAGATAACATCTAAAGCCTTGCCTGACAAGGTAATTTCAAATTATGAAGCAGTCCTTCCACACAGAAAGATCTTGTTTGTTAGATTAGTTGTGGATTGACTCTATATGACAGCTTGTTTGCAAAAGGTGAGCTATCTGCATTTCCAATGCAGGCGAGCATCATTTAAGGAAAAAATAGAGATGTCATTTCTCTTATTTGTCAAAGAGTTCATGTAATATTCCTTCTCAGTTTTCTTCATTGTTTACTTCTTAGGAAAACAGTAGCTACTGCATACCTTCAAATGAGACACCTAATTTTGTTATGGATGAACATAGTGTTGTGACAAAACAGTGGCACAGCTGTCATAACAGCTGTCACACATTAATCATGACAGTGACAAATAGCATAATTACTTTATCTGGAATGTCTAGCATGCAACTCAGTATGCACCACTGCAGCATAAGCATATCAAGCATGGCTTAATTAAAAGACATCAATATAGGTTAGTCAGACATGGTCTTGGAGATACTGATACAAAATGAAAATAAAATTATTTATCAGTCCCTTTTTAGGAACACTCAAAGACCAATTACTTAGTCGACAAGGTAATTTGAATCTCTTTTCCTAATCAGACCCGTTGATGCCAATTCTGCATGGTGAATTGAGCTATTGGCACGCATGTGTTTCTGACCCAAAACCTCAGCTATGTACCATGCTCAACGGTTATCCATTCTTCCAAGATGGCTTAAATGTTCACATCTGTCCCACACCCTTTGACTGAACAAAACGCAGCAAAATAACAAGCTTCATTGTATGCTGCTGTGTAAAACTTCTTTCCCACAGACTTTGCAACAGAGATGAAAAAGTGAAACTTGTGTCACAATGTGCGTATTGGGGTCTGCAGCTTCACCTGCCAAGGCTGAAGTATTATGTAGCAAAAGCCATTATAAAGACAGCTACCACTGTAAAACACAAATTCAGCTCAGGTTTAAATTTCAAACAAGTAAAAACATTAAGAGGTTTTTTTTTGCTTTTTTTCTATCAGAACCCTATCTGATTCAACATTTCTTCTGTATCACTCTCTGGGTCCACGTGTGTACACACATGTTTGCAGCTGTTTTGTTTAGGCTTTTCTGAAGATAAAATACACACATAAAATGCTGTTGCCAAGGTTCACTTCACACAGCAAATTCCACTGGTAATTACCAACTCCTAGTATTTTTACTTTTGCTCCAGATTTGTTAAGCTCTGCATCTCTTTGAATTCATTTATTGAATTTCTAGGGGCAGTTCATGAATTATACTGAAGCTGACTCAATGAAATATTAATGAATCAATTTCCATAGACATGGATTCATTATCTCACTGGATGGCATCAGAAAACACAGTACTGCAGGCAGTATCCTTCCACCTGTCTGCCAGAGGATTTCATTTTATTATTCAATTTTTAAAGCCCACACTCATTCTAGGTAAGTTTACTCTGGGAGCTTTTCAATCTCTTGCTCTAAGACAAAATTAAGGGGTAAACATTATTTAGATGAACCTCAATAATCCATCAAATGTGATTTCTTATTAACCAGCAAAGCAAGATTTTCAGTGATTTGTTCTGGATCACAGGAAGCAAAGTGTTTTTAAACACAATAAATTCCTTAAAAACATAAAAGTTTTATATTTCATTTCTTCAATAAGAGGTACAAAGGGAAAAAAGGCAAAGTATTTTAGTAATTGGTTTCTGAGATTAGAGAATTTACATCAATCAATCTAAGTTTTAATGCCTGGATTTAAGATTTCTGTGCTTCTGCAGGGAAGTTATATGGAGCTATAATCTCCAGAAATGCATCTTGAAATTATTTCAGCCATATAAGTTTTTAAGACACCCCACGGGCAGCCTGTGATGGCTTCCTTAATTACTCATCTGTTCATTAATCCACCAAAATGAACTGCTTGCATGTGACTCTTTCATACACTTCAGGTTTGTAACCAAGATCATTTTACTGACTTCCTCTAGGTTAACCATGGAGGAAAAACACATGGCTTATCTCCTTTGGTATCCTGAATTTGGTGGACTAGCACATAAGGATCTGCCAGGCCCATAAAGCAGAAATCATACTGTCAAGGTAAACAGATTTAAGTTTGTCTTCAGTGGAGTTAAACTTTGAACTTTTATCTGAATTCCCTGCATGTTTAAGGGTATTCTTAGGCAAAACCAACAGCAAGCTAGAAGATGAAATTCCAAAATCCTTCCTCACTCACCTAAGACTATTAACAAGTTCTTCCTTCTTCTTCTCTTTGGGTTCATCAGATGCCTAACAGAAGTACCCTCTTTCCCTAACAACAGGAACCACCAGGTTTTTGGTGTGAAAATTAGCAGCTACCAGTTGTATTTATGTCTTTGACTAAGAGGTTTATTATTTATCTTTCCTGTTGCAGTGCCCATGTGGCAGCACTGATATTGAGCAGCTGGACAGATTGCACCCTGGAGCCACATCTGTAGCTATATAGATCAACACCACTTTCATTGCCTCAATGCTGGAGAAGGTTATCTTCTGTCAGTTAGATTTACTACCTACTTCATGAATTGTTAAGGGTTTTCCCTTCTTCTCCTCCAATTTGATTTTGAAAGCATGCTACTGTAATCTGGTACTGATCATTAACAGCTGATTAGTTGAGCATTTGCTTATTTTTTTTTCCTAATTAATAGGGATTTCCAGTTGGGTTTGCCAAGATGAATCTGGAATGGTGAAGAGAATAAACAGTGATTGCTCAATGAAACTGAGAAATGGTTGTAGAGGACTGCAAAACACAAACCAGTAAAAATTGAGCGCACTCACAAATAAGTGAGTGCATCATGAATCATATCTGTTGCAGTCATATCTTATTTTTTGAACTGATTAATCAGTAATTACTCACATTAGGCTTTCTTCCCTGAGAAAGTTGAGTAGTAAATTCTTTGTTTTCCATAAGGAATAAGAAAAAATGCATTCTGATGACAATAGCAGTCATATCCTAGTGATATTCTGCATGTTTTTCTAATAGTTTATTAAAGGATCTACATCTTTATAATGCTGTCATGAACCTACACAGTAATATCAAGTTTTTTATCTAGATAGCTGTCACAGAAGCAAGAAACAATTTGGGCTAGATTTTTTTGCTACTAACGGCTGAAAGATTTTTTTCTTCTCCAAGTATTTTATAACCTGCGAACTCAGATCCAGCAGTATTTAAGAGGCAGGACATTGTATTCTCTTACCCCAGCATGTATGCACTCAACTTGCCATTGGAACATCACTTACTCCATTTTTCTCATTGCATCAATGGTCTGCAATTATATGAAAGCAGAACTCTTTCTGTGTTTTCCATTTCACTCCTTACAAAATGAAAAAAGTTGATACCACTTTCCCACTTCAGAGGACTATAAAATTAAATATTTGAAAATCAAACATTCTCAAATTGAGTTAAATTTAAGAGATAAAACTAGTGTTTCTACATATGCCAGTGGAAATCAGTTTTCACGTACATTTACAGACCAGAGATGTTTTGTGCAATTCCTGTGTTTGTTATGTAAATCTACAAAATAAATTTCTGTCAAGTGATGTCTCATCAATTGTTGATTATGTTTGCACCAAATTAACAGCACACATACTGGATTCCTGCAGCTTCCTTCTCCAGTTAATAGTTTTGTGAACCTAAAACTGGAAGTCATGGGTTATATGTCCCACCATTTAAGAAAGCTACATAATGACAGAGTTCATCAATGCTCTTTGTATTTCCACGAGATTGGATCTCCGCTGCAGCATGACACGTGTCAGCCCAAAGCAGAACTCCAGGCAAAAGCTGACTATCTGTGCCCAGGAAGAGTGCTGCAATGGATTCACAAAAAAGAAGCATTTTCAAACAGAAAGAAAAGGATCAGAGTATAATTTTATGTGCAGTGAATGTATCCAAAACTTTTTTTCACTTGGTATAGGCTGTTATGAAAGGCTCTGGGCAGAAGTCCACCAGTAACAGTGTTTCTAAAACAGAGCTGAGAAGGATGATTGGTAGAAGAAAGAAGTCAAACACTGCATATTTAAATGATAAACTAATTATATAGAAAGTTCCTTCTTTTTTTCTGCATAATTTCTAAATATTAAAATAACTCAGTTTCATCGGTTCTTTGGAAAAGATACTCCTATTTCAAATAACCATTTGCAGCAGGTTAAGGCTTGAGGGTTTGTTCTTCATGTTTGTAACTGCAGTTCTGATCAAATTTTTTATGAAAGTCCACAAGTGAGTTGCTAAAACAAAATTCAGAAATATTTTAAATAGTCAATCCTTGTTTAAACATTTTTGTGTTCAGTAATATTTTATTTTTCATCATAGCAAGTTAAGATTTCATTCTGATTGTCTGGAATACATATTTCCAATATTTAAGTTGAGCCCTGTGAGTTCCAAAATTAAAGAAGCACTGTGTTTTTATACTAGAGCATCCAGTCAAGTCTGTGCATAAAAGATATAGTATGAAATAACTGAGAATAGATTCATTCATCTAAATAAATTCAGTGCAGAGAAAGTTGCTAATGAAATAGATATCAGGTTACCTAGACACCTTAAGAAAAGGTTAGCTCTTTCTTTTAAGTATTCCATCAATCTTTATGAATTACAGTTGTGTGCTGTAAAATGATTGATTTTTAAGCCACATGATGTTCATTAATATGTCAAAGGTCATGAATATGTCAAATACCCAGAGAGAGATCTATATAAGGAGAAAACCTTACATAAGACCTATTCTCATTCCTTCCATAGAGATGATAGTTTTAATGCCATGGTGTTCATGTATGCTTTTGTTACACTTCACACTGCACAGAAGGACTGGGCAACAACAGGCTGTTGAAACAGTCACCTTTTTAACAAGCTTTAGTTAGATTCACCAACCGTTATATTTGGCAGATTGTGGCCATATGGATCTGCAGACACAATTTCCTGTTCAGCCTTCATATCGCCATGTACATGGTAGGGTGACGTGACAGATCTAAGCCATGTGCAGGACTCCATATTCCTCACTGAGATTTCCACCACCTGGTCTGGTCTGCAAGAGCTACAGCAAAGCTCTTCAACTTTTTAGAGCAACAGTACACTTATGCTTTCCTTGGACATGAAATGTTCTGAGAAATTGAGAAGTTACATTCAAGCAGATATTCTTCCATAACTTGTCCTCGTGTCTAGCTGTGTTTCCTCTCTGATCATGTTGTAGCAGTCACTCTACATGAACTTGCAATCTTCTCTAAATATTTCATCAAAGAAGAACATGAAGATACTGGGTTTTGCTGTGTATGCAGATCAACAGTGGAAATATTAACAATTTGCCTCTGTGACAGGGTTGGGTTCTTTTTGTTAGAATTATGAGATATCTTTTGGAAATGAGGGTGGAAGTAAAGAAAAGGACAATAACACTGTTGTTGTGATATGGTAGCAAAGTTTTTCTAAAGAGAATATTTGTATGAGTAGGCCTAAATAGTCTCCATTTTCTGAGTAGCTAAATTATTACAGAGCAAACAGACGGAGGAGTATTTAAAAATGTGGGCCTATTTATTTTGCCTCAGAGGAGAATGGATCATAATTTGAATGTTTTGGGGAAAAGGAAGATAAATTCTTGGGAGATGTGATGTACTATGTTTTCACATCTTTTCATTAGAGCTATCAAATGCAAGCCTAATTAAATTACTAGGTTTTGGAAATCTTTCAAAACTGCATTAAAGATGCATTTATATTTTTTAGGTTAATTCTGCAAAAGTTCTACTGAAAACACAAATTCAGTTTTGGAAATGTTCACATATGTCCAATGAATAACTCACAGAAAGTTAAATGAGGGTTAAGTATGTACAGGCTAGAGACTTCTGGCATGGGGTTTTTTTTGGGTGGGTCTTGTGTTTTCTGGTGTTTGTTTGTTTATGGGTTCAATTTTGTTTTATAAATCATTGCCTATGCATAGGGCAACATAAATACACCCTTATGAAATCCTATGGTTCCAGACCTAAGCAACTCTGAGTTCCTCAACAATATAGATCACTCACTCCGCCACTTTTAATTTTGCTAGCTCAGAGATTTCTGCTTTTTTTGGGTGCTGCAATCATGCTCTTGGAGTCGACATCAAAAGCAGCAACAAGCACTCTGAGTACAGAGTTGCATTCAAAATACAGACCTGAGGCTTTTAAGTCTTTTGAAAAATTAGACTATTATATTCTATTTTGCCATTTCGTCTTGATGTGTGAATGCGTCACTAATGCACCATGAACAAAAAGCAAAATTACCATTTTACAATTACAAAAAAAATTTACAAAATTACAATTAGTCATTATTGTAGAGGAAGAGGAGATATTTGGGAAAATGTTTTAAACTTTGCCCGGTTTTCAGACCACCATGTCCTATTTATATTTCTGTAACACACAAAATGGAGGTCTCACAACCAGATTCTGAATGTTCTATTTGTTCTATGTTGAGAGATATAAGCACACTTAATATTTGAGGATATCAACCAAACATTCTCTGGCTTAATGCCTAGGCACATGATTTGAATGTGTACACTCCTATGACATTATAACATGTGATCTTTCTCATATTGCTACATAATTGTTATTGTAAACCATATTTAATAATAATGAAATCATAATAATAATCCAGTGATTCAATAACAGTAGTGTCCTTAGCATAATAATCATTCTGCAGTTCAGCACCGAGTCTCCAAGCAGAAGGACATAAAACTCCAGCAAAATAGAGTAAGAACTTTTCAGCTGAATAGATCACTGACCTCTTTATTATCTCTCAACTGCAAAAAGAAATATGAAGTAAAATTTACTTTGATTAAGTAAAATTTACTTTAGTTTAAGAAAGAAAAATATTGTTTGACTTTGCAGAATGAGATTATGCCAAGAAGTTAATCTGTCCGTGACTATCCTGGGAAGCAGTTTTGCTGAGCTTACACTTTATAAGATCTGTCCCATAGAAAAGACATTATTTTTTTTTCCTAGAGAATTATTTGGCCTCCAAACATCTTAACTAGCAGAAAAAATATATTAGTAGAGATCAGATCCCATCTGCACACATAATATCTAGGTCCACACAAACCTGTAATATTATTATTAGTTGTTTTGCAATTTATGCTGAAACTTTTGCTGCTTTTTTTTTCCTCTTTAAAATCACAAGCATCCTTAGTACTGTTAAATAATTACTACAGTAAAAAATGTTCCCTTAAGCTACTCTAATTAAAACTGTGTCAATGTTTACCTGATGCTTACACTGTGCTGAGAAGGCACTGTGCTACAGAATTGATTATTCATTCAACAGAAGCAGAAGATTTAAACAGGAGAAACTGGGCTAAAATTTCCAAGCACCACACACCCTTGAAACAAATCCCTAAATTTTGGATGTAATGACAAAAGCTAGTTAGATACGTGTATCCACATCAGAGAAATAAGAAGAGGGTAAACGAAGCAAAATGTAGAAGACTTCTGGAAGATCTGAGGAATTGGAAGCACGAGGCTTGGCATTCTTGGTACATAAAGTAAAAAGTCAGCCAGGGTCCAGAGCCAACTGAGAAGCAAACACGCATTCTACAGATCGTAACAAGGGAGTTTTGGAAAGCTGAACACATAAAGAGGGAAGTCTGTTTATAGCTAAATTAACCATAACAGATGTCTATAAAAGATCTGCTCATATGAGCCATCACTGCTAGAATACAGCTTGCCTTGCTTGGAAAAGCATTTAAGTGGCATTTCCCACAGGGTTAAGAAATTTAATACCTTCTCTGAAGATGGAACATAAGATTTACATCTGAGAGAGCTCTAACTACTACTAAGCATGGTGACAACATCCCACAGACTGATCTCCTCAATGTACAGGTCTAAGAAGACAGTTCTCAGTCCATGTCTAAATGGCTTGAGAGGCTGACCACTGCCACAAATGAAATCAGGGCTAGAACATGCATTTTAAGAACACTTCATATTAACTACCTCAAGTTCTTTTCCCTTCATTTCTCTCCACAACCCTGAGGCAATTAAATTATACCTTATAAAAATACCAAGCTATTTATATCAATACTTACTCACTATGAATCCGGTAAATTAGGTTGAAGGGGTTTAACTTGTATGAAAAATAAGTGAAACCTTAGAAACAACCAGAGCTTTAACTTCTTTAAACTTGATCTCCAGGGGTTTCAGAGTATCTAAGACAGAAAGTAACCATTACAATAGTAAGAATGACTCAGGAGTTTTCAGACCAATACTGCATACTAATTTTAGTCTGGCAAAGAAACTCTGAAGGATGAAACAGGATCATTTCATGGGGGATCTGCTATGATCTACATGTTAATAAAAATTGTGCAGCTTCTGCCTCTACTACCTGAAAAGGATAAGGAATCCACATTTTGGATTCTTTTGTATGCACTGCACAAGATAACTTAATAAGAAGAAACAACCAGGACATCTATTACATATATCTTTAAATGAATGAATGAGAAGTTTGTGCTGGGCAGCATTTAATATCCATGAGTGATTATGCATAATTTTTCAGGAGTAACATCTAGTACATTAAAGAAAGAAATTTAAAACAATATGATGAAACTACAAATACAAGAAAGCCCTGCCAAGCCATTATAAACCCTTGGAACAAAAGAACATCTTATTGAAAAAAAAAAAATTAAAAGAAAAAATAACTGAGAAAAGAAATGGAAAAGGAAAGGAAATTACTACATGTTACTATAACTGGGACAGATTGTATCAGAGGATTATTAGAATTTGGAGGAAAACATTATTATTTTCTAAATTGAATTGGATTATTTATTACGGTTCTAAGAAGTATTGAACACAAGGAAGATTCCAAGCAAATATTAGATTAGATTGGGAAATAATATAAATGAAAGAAGTGGCTCTGAGATAAATCTCTATACAAACATTACAAATATTAAATTCTCCTTCATGTAGCTCTGATCTGATAAGGATAGCTTTACATTTTCTAAATACCTTGTCCTGTAGTTCTAGTCACTACTCATGTAGTAAAACTATTAGCCACGCTCCGATTGCAGGAAATTCTAAGTTCAGTAGAGGTACTACAGAGAAGGGATATTTTTCAGTCCTAATCAGGTCCCATATAATACTTTTCTGTGTGAACAGATTCTCTGTATTCAGCAGATGAGAAAATGGTATGCAATGGTACCTCCTTTCTAATATTTTTTATTTTTCCAGTATAGACATCACTTTTGCAAAAATGAGAAATTGAAAATGTGGAAATACTGAGTTTATTGTCTGCTGTCAAAGCCAAATGGTATTTCTTTAGATCGTTTCTTTCATTTATGCTTTCTTAACAGGAACTCAGAGGAAATTTATAATAAATTTTAGAACTGCACATTCATAGTGATCATTAAATGTGTGTCTGCAGATGAAAGATCATAGTTATGTGTGAATGCAATTTCAAAGACATAAAATGTACAGTTCATGTCCAACTTTTGTTACTAGTATTTGGCTCAAGAGCAGTCCAGGCTTACCCTACTTATACTTGCTGGACACTTGCAGGGAAATCAGGGAACTTGAAATTTTAATAAATCCTCTGAATTAATGGTAATAATTAGTAGGTGAATGCTTTCCTTTTCTGGATTTTGTATCATATACCAACTCATTATTCAAGTAAATTAGAAGTATTTGGAGTTTGTAAATATTATCCTTCTCATCTAATGAGAGCATCTTGTCTCATATACTCTATTTGGGATTTTGTTATCACTCTCATACCACAAAAGTGTTTTGCTGTTCAACACTGGCCTTTGAATCCACTATTAGGTTAAAATTGTCATAACCACAGACAACACCTTGTCAATAAGGACACCAATTGCCAGTTAAAAATAAAGAGTCCACACTACTTCTGTCTACATTTTGGGACATGATCCCAAGAGGGTGAACTGATAAGTAACACAAGTAGAGCAGGAAAGCTAGAATTGTATACAATGAAACCAGACAGAGCTGCATTCACTATTTTCCCTTCTTTACAAGAAATACTACCCTACTCCTACTCTCTCTTTATCGTGCTGTTAGGAGAGGACTGGTCACTTGGAAGCAAGAGAAGGAATTTCATTCTGATCATAGTCAAACTACTTCATGCAAGCCTTGATGTTATAATAAATCAAGAGCTTCAGGATGTTGTAGTGCTGTGGAGGCAGGGAGGGTGGTGATACGGTTGTGTTTTTTTGGTTTTGTTTTGTAGAAATACAGAAAGTGTTTGAATCTCACATTGGAATTATTCCCAGAGCTTTTGACAGAAAACAAAACAAAACAAAACAAAAGAGAACAAAACCAAAAACAACCAAAAAAACCCCAAACCTGCAACAATAGTTAACACACACTCATTTTTAAATTATTATTTTAAAGTGCATTCTCCTCAAATTAAAATGTGTCCTAACAAGGCAATCCTCTTTAACTCATAATATTTGTATTAAACTTCAAATCAGCGGATAGATGAACCCAACTCCTTTCTCCCTGGGAAAGGCCATTGAACTACAAGGAGAGGGCAGACTAGCCTCCTTAGCCAGGGCAGACGAGCTTCAAGGGCTGTGTGCAGGGAGGACAGCTCTCACAAACCCTGAGACCTAACGGCGAAGGAGCAGGCACAGTGACACTGCACAAGCCCTTCAGACACCCCCACTAATTACCAAAAAAGATGTGGTGTGGGGGCCCTGCAGGTGTGCTGCATCAGCCCTGACAGCCTGCTATGCTTTGCAGCCTGCCTCTGTCCTCATCAGCACTGTCAGAATTTGAGCACCTCGTTAACATCTGTGAATTAATTCATCTTTGAGCTAAAAAAAAAATCTTCCCCACTGCGCAGACAAGACTGCTGCCACTAAGCAGTCTTATTTATTGATTATTGATCATAAGCAATGATCAATTTCATACACACAACCAGTGTTTATTTTAGTTAAGACATATTCTACATTTCAGAAGAAAATTGTGTCTACCAAACAAGCTGAGTACTTGCTGGAACCTGTGTCCTTACTGACCTCCCCTGGGGGACATCTCTTTGTGTGCTTGTAAGGCTAGAATGAAGCCTCAGGAATTGCCTATGTGCTACAGTTTGACTGTACACTTTTGTCCTGTCCTGATTAAAATTTTAATGGCCATTACCTTAAGCATTACTAGGAGCATTAAGTCGATTATTTAACATCCATAAAGAATGTTAGATACTCAGAAGAATGCAGGGAATACTATACTGACAGTAGGCCAAATTTTGTAGTTTTCTTCTTCTGAGGGTCCATCCTTAGATAACCATATGCAGGTACTTGTTTGGCAAGTACCTGAACATGTACTGATGATCCAATGCTCCCTTTAGGCAAGTTTCTGATACAAGACTGATTAATTCATTTATGACCTGAGTTACTGGTATTTTATCTGATGAACCCCGCACCAGTTAAAATGTGAATAAAGGTTAGAAAAATGGATTAAAGGATAGAAGGTTGTGACAGAAGAAAAATTTTAAATTGCATTTTTATTACTATTCACAAATATGTGATACTTATTTTAATTTTCCTTTTACAATGAAAAAAAAGCTTATTTCATCTGTCTGGGTTACCTACCAGCCTATTTAATGAACTTTTGATTACTTCAAGCTTCATCTTCACAGCCCCACCTTTTCCCTGTATGTACCATATTGTCCATTATTGCCACATCTGAAACACAGATGGAAAGTGAAATTTCCAAGATCCTAAATTACTTAAGTCACACAGAAATCCCAGAAGCTTTTAGCTCATAAGTGGTTCTGAAAAATTGTATTGAAGCTTTGTGGCACAAGTATAAATCTTACTACATCTTATATATTTTTGATGTTGTAATTTCAAATTGTAACCACTTTTGAAAATCTAGTTATCATATTCAAAATACTGTCTCCCTAGCAATTTACAGCTGTTCAGCACCAACCAGGATCTTGTCCATTGTGAAGAAAAAAAACTTTTATCACATTTTCATTTTTACTGTGATGAATACTAAACAAGAACTTCTTCAATGATCATGAGCCTCAACCTACAAAGCTGAGATTTAATTTATTGAGAAGAAAAGAGGAAAAAAGTTTGCTACTGCCCAATTACTTCTATTAAGCAGTTGCTTCAGTCAACCAAATACCAACTGCTACCTAGGAGTGTTGTTTCCAGTGGTAAATTGAGAGGCTTCTGACAAGCAGAAATTGACAAAAGTATTTTCAGAAGATGCAGACAAATTATGGAGAAGATGACAAACTTTATTTTTTTTTTTAATTCTAGGTAAGGTACATCTTGTTCTAGGCTATATGTGAGGCTGGACCATAGCATAGAAAACTATCAAGGAGGCTGCAAGCATACAACATGAGCCTAGAGATGGTTAAAAATGAGAAGACTTACTATTAGATTAAAGGGATGGAACACTTCTTGGATCAGGAAAAGCATTGGTGTTGTTCAGCCTGGAGAAGAGAAGGCTCTGGGAAGACATCTCTGACCCTTTCCAGTACTGAATTAGGGCCTATAAACATTTTAGCATGGCCTGTTGCAATAGGATAAGGGATGATGACTTTAAACTGAAAGAGCGTAAATTCAGGCATAAGGAAGAAACTTTTGATGAAGAGGTGGTGAAACACTGGCACAGGTTGCCTAGAGCGATAAGGAACATCACTGGGAACATTCAGAGCTCTGAGCAAATTCTTCTAGTTGAAGGAGACCCCTCACATGTCAGAGGGATCAGACTAGATGACCTCAAAATGTTGCTTCCAACCCAAACTATTCTATAAATCTAAGAAACTTTTCCCTGGATAACATTGGAAGTGACTTTTCCTCTCTAATTTCTTATCTCTGCAGAGGGACTCCTGGACTGTGCTTCACTATTTAATTACACTGCAATTTGTTCTTGACGGTCAGTCAAAAGGAGGGTGCTTTCGATGCCTTTTCCAAAACTTGTGAAAAAGCTAAAGAAAATGCAGTTGGCAGATTGTCAAACCTGAAAAATGCTGCTCATTTTGAAACCATTACCAAGAATACATTTCCCAAACATAAGATTTTTTCATACAGAGTGCTACAGTATTAAGGGTGCTACTGGTGGGGTGCAGTGTATAGTAGGAAATTTATAAGAAAAATCAAGAAAAAATGAGGAACAGAAATAACGTAGAAGACTGAATGGCTGTTCTCTGCCAGTAGAGAGACATCCAAAATATGAAACATGCCAGCTAGTTAAATCCTTTCTTCTTAACGCACATTTTTCTTAGACCAAAAGGGTTCTGCTTCAGCCTAAAGCTGACAATTTCTAGAAAGGCAAAACCACAGACCTCTACAGGACCAGAAAAAGGGATGTGGTCAGTATTCTACTACCAGTAATCTAAGCCTTATGGGAAACTGCATCTTTCCAATTTACTGTCCACTTCTGCAAAATACTTGTGCCATCCTTTAGAGGTTACTATACATCAATTTACTTAGATCAGTGGCCTCAGCAAGAGTCAATAAGAATAATGGTAATAACATCAATGTAAAAGCAAACTGATTTACTCAAGCTGAGAATACAGCATGCAGAAAGTAATCAGCATGGTACAGCGTCAGGTGTAAGTCAGGTTGATACTTGATTTGAGAATAGGAAAAAATCTGTTCCAGAAAGTAGCAGAAAAATTGTAGTGTAGGAAACTTCTCTAGTTTTCCACCAGTAAAATTCTTTAATTGAATTTTACAGCCATTTCTGATCAAATCTTTTCAGACAAGGAACACAAGATCTTTCAGAGAAAGTCTTACTGAAGTTGTATGTGAAACATTCTCTTGATTAGAAAGGTTTTCTTCTATGATTAGCCCTGAGACTACTTTTGAGAGCAGTCTTTCTGTAGTAGTCTATCTTTCTATAACATAGTACATATGCATTAGAAAAATGTATTTTTGTTTTCTTCTAGCTATACTTACAATTCTATTTATATATTTAAATTATATATATTTACAATTGATATTTTAAATGTATTTAAATATGCATATCTCTGTTTACCTCTATCTTCTACTTATGGACCTCTCTTATATTTATTCTGTACTCTGAAGGCTGAAACAACATACTGACAGGAAACTGTCAATTTGACTTCAGTTGACTAAAAAGTCACTAGACACCTAATATTTTATTCTTAATTCATTTCCAAAATGTCTTGTGCCTGTAGTAAGCAAATATACAGACTCGCCACCTAGCACAAAAGATTGTGTGCTTTAACAAAAGTGAAATTCCGTGCTTAAAAATAATCCAGCAGACTAATGAAATCTTTCTTGGAAGTAAGATCATGGCAATTATCATAGCCCTCTGTGAAATTATATAAGTATATAAAATAACTTTAACATAGGCAAAAAAATATATATTCAGATGAACACTAATTTTTCTATAATACAGCTTCCTTTTGTGTTCTTAAGAAATTGAGATTATGAACAGGCCTTCAACAGGGGCTTGAGATTGACCTGTGCAGTTGCAAGTCATTAAATTCAAGGTTACCTTCTCAACAATTCTCCCTCCTTTTCCTAGAATTATGAGACATTTGTTTGTGGACTGAATCCACATCCCCACTCTCTGCTATTGTATAGGAAATACCTAACATGACATAGTATTTTCACATGCTGCTCCTTCTTCTGGTTTTTGAAAAAATTAAAACATTTAAAATCTATAATAAAATTACATTCACGTGTCCCAAAACAGAATCATTGCAGACTAAAGCTGAACAGATGATTAACACATTTTCTGCAAAGGCTGTTTACATTTAAACAAAAATTATTGTATTCTCTTATCAATTTCCATATTGTTTGCATCAGAGGTGATTTGAAATTCCAGTTCCATGCTGCACAGAAACTAGAGAGTTTAAATCACAACAAGTATATATAACATTATTTCAAGAGTTATGATGTGTTTGGCAATAATGTAAAGAACAAGAACATCACATAGTTTGAGAAAGGCCAAGAATGAAGATTTCTGCAGCATGATAGGATAAAATTAAAGGTGTTAAGAATCAGTACAGTGGTCCATTTCAGGTTTTCTGCTCTGAAGCAGTCTTCTGACTTGATGCAGAAAGGTTGTTTCAACTTGTTTTGAGCACTTGTACAATGATAAAATTTATAAATATATTCACAGCTATAGATTACAGAAAAAATAGATTCTGTTCCCATGGGATCCAAAGACCTTTGGCATTACATATGGACCCCTAATGTGTATCTTAATCCTAAGGAACGAGGGAATAATATGCTGCTTTTGCAAAATAATCCTAAATAAGAATCTCATGGTGCTTTACAAACATTAAATAATTAATCTTCCTCATTTTTCAGAAAACTGTTACTTTTAATGTATTCACAAGCAAACAGCTAGATGAAGACCAATTTTTGATGAGGGAAATTTCCACTGGTCTTTTTAAAATATGTGCCAAAGATCTTGCAGGAATTCTTTTAACTATGTAATATGGAACAATCCTATCTTACAAGAGGTAATGTTGTACAACACATGATCTATGAAGCTAGTCTCTCCTGATGGCAGTAGAAATCTAAATATTGAAACAAGTTATTTACTACCCTCCCATACTATTTCACATAATTTTGTGAGCATTTTCAAACACTTTCCCAAATATAGTTATCTCTTGGCTCTATAATAATGTACAAACCAGAATATTCTCACTTCTTCAAATAAAAGGTACTTGTTTCCTTGTGGTTTAGTTGAATTGAATATATTCCCCCGCAATATAAGAAGTAATTTTTGTTATTAAGCAAAACATATATAATTTTTATTGCAATAAGAGGCAGTAGTGTAGAATTGAGCCATGAAAATGAAAGGATTTAAACATTTTTCAACACTAAGTGGTTTGTTTTACCCATTTATTAGTATATTTTTCAGAATTTTGGCCACTTTATGCCTTTATTATGGCAATTTACTCTATAAAATTCATACAGACTGTGTTCAAAAATCTTGGAAAATTCACTGCCAATCCTCTGCAGGAGAAAATCAAGACATAACGCTACTGTGAAACACACCAGCCTCTGCAGGTCCACCTATCAGAGGCACAGAAACTAACATACTAAATCTCTTCATCATCGAAATAAGGTAAGACAGCATTTGAATCCAGATCACTGTGTCAAAATTTTATTCTACGCATGATTTCCTCAGTGTGTTCACATGGGCCCAAAATGCAGTTACAACAACAGTTCTAATTCAAATTGCTTTCCTGTTATTAAAACTTTAAAACATATTATACTATTTCTTTTAGCCTTTCACTATATGGAAACAAAACTTTAAAAAATAACTGTAAGGGCCAGAATTAAGAAGTAAACAACAAAAGAGCCAAAGAAAAGGATATTAGCATTATATTCCATCTCTCTCTCTCAATACAAATATTTCACAATTGAACTATAGTCATGGAATTGGGGGGGAAAGTGGATTTAAGAGTTGGATAAGGAAAAAACAATCGAGCATAGACCTTTTTGATTTTTAACTCAAACTATTTAGAAAGAAGAAAAATGTCAGTTTTTATCTTAGTGCAGATCAATCCGCTTAAAGGAACAACTCTGTGATCTCACATAAAAAACAAATCAATGTGTTTAAGCATTTAATTTTTTCCTGGACCAGAACTATTTTCCCTCATATCCCAATGGTTACATCTCTCTCAGTACATGACTGTTTTTTCTCTCTCTGGAACGTTGCCAGAATTCATTCTTGATCCTGCCTATGCTAACACTGTATTAGTTCCCTAATTGTTTTAACTATTTACTTCTTCCTACCAGACTTATATTCTCTGAAATTAACCATGAGTAAATTTTATGTTTTTTTTTTCCTTTTGGAAAAGGAAAGAAAGAAGCAAAATGCCAAATAAGTAAGGAGAGTGGGAGGGTGAGGATTGTGTGTTTGCTCAACCACCCCTCAACAGAGCTGAAGAGTATCTGTACAAGCAACAGAGGTACCCACATCTTCCCCTTAATTCTTTCTTCTTTTCTTTTCTGTTCAATTATACAACTTAGGCTGCTGCAGAATTACCAACTTTTCAATTCCATTTTTCTACATGAAAATGAAAAATTTCAAGGGTCTTTTTCATTTCAAGTTAAGTGCAAACACCTACATTGTTCTGCTTTTGATGGTTGCCATGACTGATGATGAACAGATGGCAAGATTTGGTTAATTCTTAGGGAACCAGAATGTTGATTAATAATAGAACAAATCTGGCACAGACCTAACATCCAATTTCCCTTTGCTTTTTTTACTCCACTGATTTTTCTTATTTTAAATCTACCTTCTGAACCTCTTTTGAGCTTGTCTCTGCTTCATTCTGTTCTGAACATTTCCATCTTGAATATTTTTGCCATAATGTACTACAATGTCAGGGAGCAGGAGTTGGACTCAGTGATCCTGATGGGTTCCTTCCAACTCCATATATTCTATGACTCTATGGTCAATGGGAGGTAAAAAGAAAATAGAAAAAAATCCCCACCAAACCCCACAAAAAGCTACCACAAATCAACCAAATAAAACCCCACCAAAAAAACCTTCTCTGTTGATATCTTTCAAAACAACATGGACATGAACAGTTACACATTCCTGCAAAGACCTCAGTAGGTAGGACTATGCGGATCTTCCTGTATCATGCAACTCTCACTTTACTGACCTTAGCCAGCAGATATCCAAAATAAACCTGGTCCCATATGTGATCCTTTCACATGCTGGATATTCACATTTATTTCCCTGCTCATCTCATGATATCCCTGTCCTACTTCATCTTCCTTTTATGTTGATATTACCAAGTTTTGCCTGAGACTAAGCCTAAAAATATTTTTTTTTCTAAAAATTGCTTTAAAAATGCTAATATTAAAGGGCAATGAATAGGAGCAGATTTCAATACTGTGGTTCCTTGTATACCACACATGTTTCTGGTCTTTCAAAGTCACAGTATACTAACTGTAATTGCTAATTTTTAACTGGTTGTGTTCTTTATGGAAGCAGAACAGAGGTGGGGGGAGTAAGAGGGAAGACTGGAGATATGCCAACCTCTTTTGAAAACTTTGATGTAAGCCAAACACCTAAGAGAATGGCTCCCATTTAAATTATCTTTCAGACTTCAGGAGGTCCTGTTCTCCTTTCCTCATGTGCAAAGAATTCCCATAGTTGTATAACAGGAAGCATAAATTGAATTTATAGATGAATAAGTTGTAGAATAAAAAATATTTGAGGATTTTTTTTCTCATATATATTATTAAAATAGAAATTTGCATTATTTTTAAAAGCATTTTAATAATGAATAAATGTGGCCAAATACAGCTATAAATCTGAGATCAAATCTGAAATGTATGCTTCCAGCTGTTTCTCAGTAGTTGTAGTAGGTTGGTTACCCAGTCCTGCAATTAACTGTACAAATCCACATCAAAATGTTTGGAGCCTGAAATAATTACCTTAACATGACTCACAGAAATTAGAACAAGTATTGTCTCTAAAATTTAGGAGACCTGCCAGAAAATAGGGGAATAAATTAACAAAACATTGGAACAGAAGGAATAAAAGAAAAGATGTGGGAAGAAAGGAGAAAGTGGTTAATGTTATGATTTTTCTTCTTCCTTATTTTCATCTTCTCTTTCGTTTCTACTCTCAATAATCTCCAAAATATTGGTCTGAAAATAGAGTTTTCAACATATCAACTATTCAAGAAGGTACCACATGGTTCTTTTACTTTTCTAGGTCTTAGGGAAAAAAACATGTTTTCAGGCGAGATTATAATTCTTTAAAAATTAAAAAAAAACAACTAAACCATGGTATCACAACCTCTATCTTTATCCAGACCTCACCACTCTCTTGGGTATAAATTACAGAACTAAGCCCATATTGAATGTATTATGCATGTTCCATCTTTCTAGATTTACATGAAAAAAATGTAAAAGGTGGGTATCAAGACATTAAAACCAGAACTATATCAATAACCGGCGGAAATTGGTTTTGTTATTGAATTTAATTCAGATTATGATGCCAACATGAAAGTCTGACCAGTGCAGAATGAAATTTTATTCTAGCTGAAATATTTCCAATTCGTATACAAGTTGTATCCTAACTGTTATTCATGTCTAATTCATAACATAGAGTGAATGCAAACACAGTTCTAGAAACCTCCCAGCTTGGTTTCCTTTTTCCATTTTTCCCAACTTTTTTCTATGAAAGATGAAAAGCAGTGGAAACTCAATCTGAAAGCATTGGTGACATGAAGATATTTACTGGGAAAGTGCCTTTGAAAAGGTCTAAATAATTTTAACAAATTTTTACTGCCATTTCAATTTACTTTAAAGTAACATCAGGGAAGTAATAATCAAGATATTTCTACCAGATCATGTGAAGGGAGTCATTAGGTGTCTGAGCATAGGTGTACTCCTCACCATCTGACCAGGAACTTCACAGATTAGTTTCTTTACTAGGGCAGACTTCCCAGAGACCTTTATGTTCATCTCGACAGATTCAATCTGAGTTTTCCAATTCCATTTGCCAAATTGAACTTCTAAAATACTAAGAACTCTGTGCATGTATCCTTTTCTCTTTGATGCTGCTTGTACTATCACATCTTTTTCTTCCCTCATAATATAATTATTATCATATAAAAAGCATATCTATTACAGACACTGCTTTTATCATACGTAAAAGTAACTCTATGTCAATAATTATTTTATATATCAGCATTATATCATGCTTGGGTTTCGGTAAGGGGCTACAAAGAAAAACAAGCTAGTATGAGTAATATGTATTTATTAGTGTGAATTTATCTACAAAGTTATGATCAAATCCTAACTCCATATTATTTAAATTTTCTTCCTTCCTCTATTTTCTTAAATGTACAAGTACAATTGATTTTCCCACACTCTAGCATTTTACTTTTATATCAGTTTATTTTCCTCTGTATTTGTACAAAGAGATTGTAACATGACTGCCCATAGGTCCATGAAATAACTGAATGTTCCTTTTCTCTCATCACATCAAAACTGGTTGAACAAAATTGTGGGACCTCTAGTGAGAATTAATGCCTGGCAGTCATTTTTCTTTCCTTTGATTTGGGCTCTAATCCAGGATTTGGTGGCTCTGTAGTCAGCCCACCCCAGTGGAGCTCTCTCATGGAGACATATTAAAAAACCCCTGAGGGAGACTGGAAAACCTAGTAGGATCCCCGATATTTACTGTGCAATAGTGTTTTTAAAAAGCATTAATAGGAAGATTTCAGGGTAGTTTTTTAAAGATAAGAATTATTAAAATATGACATACCATTTTGAACCACCAGTCAAAAAAGAAGTCAAATATCAAACAGAATTACTGAGAGGAAGACAGCTCGCTCTTTGGGGAGTTTGTTTGTTTCTTCTTCTTAATGAAGAAACCATTTCATAAGGAGTAGCACAAACAATTAATTCATTTTTAAAAATAAAAGTGCAGCGAACTGGCTCTGTCAATGGTTGGTAAAGATACAATGTCAGAATTTATGTTGCAGAGAACAATCCATGCAATAATCCAAACCATCATCATTAATTAAGCCTCAAAAAACAATTTTTAGGAAAACAGCTCTATCAAGCCAAGACTCATAGCTTCTTTTCCATTTTACCTTTGCAATGATTTTCTTACATTTTTTTTTTCTTTTTGCCTCATTGGATGATAACTTTGTTTGCTGAAGAGAGTATCATAAATTATTTCAGATCATTTCAATATACGCCTAGGATGAATGACAGGGGTTTTTTTTTTTGCTGTGGAAGTACTTTTAGTCAAGCTCCATTTCCTGTTCTTACAGGCTATGCCATTATCCATCCTCCCACACACAAATGTCTCAAAGGCATCCCACAAACAAAAGTCTGCAACTGGATCCATTGAAAATTCTGTCCCACAAGCTGAAGATTACACACATCAAGATGGGGTTAAAGTCAGACGTTTCCACCCCAGAGACATCCTGGAACATAAGTGGTTAAATGAAATGTAAAGTACACAGCATGACTAAGGTGTGGTTTCCTGACTTTTTTCATAATTGTTGGCCTGTATTTGAATTGAAGGCACAGTTAGAGGTGACTTTATTAGAGATGTGCAAAAAAGAATTCTCCTAGCTCTAAGCAATTATTCACTCTCCTGAAATACACCTGGCTGATAAGATACAATCTATTAACACGGAAGAAGCCAGTTACATTACAGCCAGTTCCCTTTCTTCTCTTTCTCAGAAGCAGTTGTTCATCAAAATTTTGTCCTAAACATTTGTCTGAGGTTCCACCCCTCAATGTTACTTCTTAACATACAGTCTTCAAAAAAAAAAAAAAA
>VYXF01007251.1:22327-47884 GCA_013397295.1 Polioptila caerulea
CCCTAGGTGAGTTTCTCCTGTCAGCACAAATTCAATTCCATCTTTCTAATCAAAAAGTTATGTAAAGGCATAGATTCCTGAAGAGATCAGTTTTGTCTCGAGAGACTTACCACATTTCTAAGGTTTTCTCAGAACAACTGAGTGGATAAACTTATAATGCAATGCTTCTTAGGAAGTGTAAAAATGTTTTCAATCCTCTTCACATTGTCTTAAAAGATCACAGGTGATTCTAATAGTGCATTTTTCATAGTGTATGAACCACAGAAAAATAATGCATAATTATTAATTAATGTGTAATAATATAATTATTTATAATACAGAAAACTCTCTTTNTATAATACAGAAAACTCTCTTTCAAATTTTAGCCATGCTCTGCATTATAAACACTGGGCCATGCTGTGAGCAGAAACTCTTGAAGGGGTTCCAGCACACTTTCCCAAAAATATTTCTGCCAGTCTGAGTCAACCTTGTCACTCTTTGTCGTGGCAGAGAATGTACTGCTCCAAGAAGACGGCTGTTTTGGCCAATAAAGAGCTCTGAATTGAAGGCCTGGGTTTTTATTTCATCAGTCCGTCTGCAGAAGCTTTTCACAGCCTGATACTGTGAGCTGTGCTAGCCAAGAGTGCTCTCCACACACTCAGATGGACTGCTGCCAGAGGCCCAAAGAGGAAAATAAGGTAGGATTTCTCTTCTATTTTCACACAGCTCCATGAAATTAGAAATTTTGATCTCAGTGATCAGGTTTGATACAAATCCACTTGGATATATGCAAGTGTTGTTTTAGCTGAACTGTCCATCCTGCTTTAACAGACAAGGTATTTTAAAATATCATTACTCCAATTAAAAATCTATATTTAATGAGATAAATTCAAAACAAAGGTAAACATGCAAAAGAACAACATTCTTTTCTGTGGGCATTGGCTGTGACAGAGCACTTTTGAGGCTCATCATGCCTGCAAGGACTGGATGTATAGAATTGTCCTATATGTGCCTCCCAGGATTAAACTCTGGAAATACTTCAGTTTTGAATAAAACAGTGTTTATGAGAATCCTTGGGTGGTTCTCCTATTGCTTAAACTCCAACTCTGTAACAGAACTTTGACATTTCAACAGTAAGTATTACTACCCTGAAGCTTTTCTTGTCATCTAACAGAATTCTGAATTACATTTTCAGGCTCACTCTGAAGGACACAGCAATTTACTGATATCTACCAACAACACTCACAACATCTGGCATGGAGCCACGTAATCTAACCAGCTCTGTGCCAATGCCACAGTCTTCAATTTTTACAGCAGAACTGGATATCAATGCTATCATCTCTTAGCTGTAGGGAAGTAGCTGTCTTCCTTGCCACCCACAGGTGGTGAATTCACTCTGAAATTCCCAGCTCTAGGGAAAAAATAAGGTGGAGATAGTAGCAACGATTCTATGTCCACTAAAGCACTTTACTAAATAATTAAAAAAAAACAAAACTCAGCTTCAAATACCTCACTTGCTGGTTTCAGGATATATACCAACAGAGAAGGCATTCCAGATAATATTTTGTATCTTTTGTATCTTTGCAGAGTAGGATGTGCTCTCTAATAACCCCTCAAACCAGATCTCAGAAATCTGTACGCAAGAAACCCCTTGAAATGTGGAGAAGCACAAAGATCATCAGAAATTAAATTGAATGTTTTCAGGTCCTTCAGTAGCCAAATATCTGAAGATGAAACAGCTGAGTATCTCTGTCTAATGCCTTTAGTTTTAGCTTTTATATTTTTTAGATCCTGTGCTGTTTTAGTGGGTAGCTTTAGGTTTCATATTAAGTGCTACTGAGTTCCCTTCATAGAGTAGATAGACAAAACAATTCCTTCTCTGGCTTGATACCAAGGACAACTTTCAGGCTGAAGAATGAAAACAACAGTGAAGTGAAAAGAAAAAACAAGGAGGATGGAGCTTCATAACCTGAAGCTATGGTTGGATAATTGTTTCTAATATGCCAATGGACCAGAACTTATAAAAGTGTGGGACCTCCTGATCGGGCGTCCATTTTGTGACCACTTTGGGGCATCTTGGGTGTGGCTCAGCAGAGCTCTTGTGCTGCCCAGATGTACCCATTGAGGCCTTTTAATAAATATCTACTTTTCCTCTTGGTCTGTCAAGTCTCTGTTCCAGGTCAGCCTCAAAGGTGCATCATGTCCCTCCTCAGTTATGGACTTAATGCTCAGGTTATCTTCCTTCAGTTAAGAGGTGAATTTTACCCTGTATGAAAGTATAAAAAATTGGGGTAGACAGCAGTCTCAATATTTTTAGAACTATTACATGAAGTTAAACTAATATTTTAATAAGTTTGGGGTTTTTTTGTAGTCACATTAATTTACTTCAACCCGATTCTTGGCAAGACAAACTCAACAACAGTGGTTTGAATTTCTCTGTCACACCCTTCAGACTTATTATAGATGTATAAATACCTGTGTAGAGAAGCAATATTTTGACAGAGTTGACATAGATGTTTTCTAATACTGTAATCTTCCAAGTCATCAGTTATGAAATGCATACTTAGAGAACAGAAAACTTCTGTGAAATGAAAAACATTTCTGGCTCCTTTACACATATGTACTTTTTCATTCAGTTATATGATTTTTCTTTAAAATATTGCTGATAATTCTCAATTTCTATTTTAAAATTTAATCTGACATTTTATTGGAGCAATAACTGCAGTATGTTAAACAGGGAAGCTAGATGAGCTCTGATAAAAATTAGATTGAAAACCACTCTCTGCCAAAAAAAAGGAGATACTACCTTCTTGCACTTAATGAACTTTCTCTCACAGAGCTGCTCTAGGAGAGTGCCATCCACTTGTAAAATAACCCTTATTCATTTAGCTGTGTCCAGTTAGAGATTGTATGTGCCTTATTTTATTTGCTCAACACCAGATATTGAGCAAATTGGGTTAATATAGTTTTTTTCTGAATCTACTGACTTAAAAAAATTGGATAGCAACAGCACTTCTTGGCCACTTTTGCCCTATCAGCTGTGGAGTGTACAATGAGCAGTTGCTGAACAGTATTATTTTCTACCCATCAAAGTGCAAAAAGCCCTGATAAATTACAACAATAAAAGCTTCAAGCATTACAATCAATACTTAATGGAATAATGTAAATCCAGCTTGTGTATGACTTGGGGATTGTGTTCTTTTGCAAAGAGCAAAAGATTAATGCACAGCAGCAGAAGTGCATCTTTTTTCCCCTGCAGTCTGAGCTATGAGAGACAACATAAAACGCTGAAGTTGTTTTGCTTGTATTGTGGAGTTATTACGGTTTTGGGGGGTTTTTAGCCTAGTTTAAAAGGAGGCAGAAAGACATTGTGTCTCCCAGAGCTCTGTAAAAACCAAGTTAATGGTATTCTGAGTCTTTAGACACATTTACACATCCTCCATCTGGTTGGGAAGAAAAAAACCCAGATTTCAGTAACAAAAATTGTACAGATCTGCCTTCAGGCAACAGAAAATGCATGTGATAAGGGAATAGCCATGAAGTGTAAAGGAGTATTTAGGTCTTAACGCTTATTGACTGGAGACTGTAAAGGAGATGTGAAGGATGTGTGAAAAATCCTAAATAAAAGAGCTGGCATAACATACATATAATGTGGGTAAGAAAATGTGCTTGGAAGGAATGCAACTGTCTCTAAAGAACTCGGTAAGAGGAGAAGGTGGGATGGAAGAAATTAATGACAAGAGTGAAGATTAGCAGCATTCTGCATCCAGGGCTTGTTTGAGGAAACATAATACATGCTGCAATTCAGGCACCTGAGTATGTTACTATCAATAATAACAACACTCAGAAGGCACAAATTCTGTGCCTCTCTTTCCTTCTGCCTCTATCAAGTTGTATTTTCACTTCAGGTAAGGAGTGTTCAAACTCAAGGGGCAATCAAGATGTCATAAATAGCAAACAGAAATCATATTTTTACTAACCATTCCATGCATCCAAGGGACATTACTCATTGGCAAATTTGGCATCAGTAAAGTGTATAGTGTTTACTTTCTAAGATAAACAATGGAGCAGGAAGAATGAACAAAGATTTAGTTCTAACTTGTATTTTTTTGATGCACATAGGGTTACTGAAAGTGTTATGTTTGGTCATGCACATTCCAATACCAGGCCCAAAGCCTCTTGAAATGTTTGGGCAAAGTTGCTGGGTTTTGGGGGGTTTTTTCTTCTCCTTTTGCTGTTGAAATGATGACAAATGTCATCTTTCCACTTATGTGAGCAGAAGACAAGGCTAGAGATTGCTATGTAAGGCCTGGTTTCCTGCTTCTTCAAGAAGCATATCAGAGTAACACCTTTCTTCCACTTCTAAAGTACATAATAAAAACAGGATTTTTCCCTTTCTTCTCACAATTACCACTGGTAACCCAGTAGATATAAAGTTCGCAGTCATTTGAATCCTAGCCCAAAATCTATTCAAGGACTGCTGACACAAATTTGAGTTTATGCTAATGTTGACCTTATCTGACCTTTAGCTTGGCACGAGTTCCCTTCTAGGTGATTGACCTCAAAATGTTCTTGTGGAGAGCAACCATGTCTCTTTTAGGCTAAATAAGCCAGAGTATTCCAGTCTTCTAAGAGGCTCTGTCTTTATTTCATAAGCCTTTCTACATACCCATTTCTGTACAAGTCATCTTTCTGGAGAAGAAGCAGCCAAAACTGTAATTTCAGACAATAGAATCAGAAAATTTGCACTGAGATATTAAAGAATGAAAAAAAAGGTCAGAGCACTATGAAAACTTCTGTTCATTTCTGATTCATAGATTCAAGTCTTAACTGTGCATTGAAGAATAAATTAAATTTCATAACTTAAACCTGACAAGCCCTAAAGTCTGATTTGAGCTGACTGCTACTACTCAGAAATGAGATCTGTGAGAAAAATCAATACTACCGTGAAAATTTTTGTTGAATCCTTGGTAGCACACACAAAAAAAGTAAATACAGTGCTAGAAATTATAAAAAAGTGGTAAATAAATAATGAAAGGAAACAAAGCCCAGAGAAAATAAGCCACTGTATCAATCTATGGCATGTCTGCCTCTTGAACACCACAGAGTATGAAACTTTCCATCTCAAAAAGTGAATACCTGGAAAATATTCAAAGGCATCAAGAAAGCTAATAAAAGTCTGCAGCATGGAAGGACAATTATATAGGTTTAAATTCATCAGCCTGAAAAGGATTCAAATGAAAATGGCTGTGGTAAAGTTTTATAAAATCATGAGTGTCAGAAAGGCAGTGGAAATGGAACTGCTGGTAAAGAAACAAGAGTAAAATTTCTTTCTGTTTGGAGTGCTGGAGCAAGATCACATCCTGCAGATATACCCTGCACACACCAATCTGTGCTATGTTAGCTTTTCTCCCCTCAGAGAAATGTGTTGCTATGCGTAAAGTAAATGGGATACAGCAGAGCAATCCAGAGCCTGCTGAGACAAATTTATACAAAAGCATTCTTCTACTACCAATACCACACTCAGCCAAGGCATTAACTGAGTATGAGTATGAGTATGAGTATGGAGTAGAATACATACCACTACGGAGCTTCATAGAATTTAACTCTGCTCACAGATATTTAAGTAGCATTCTTTAAATGTCTGAAAACGACAGTGTGGTCAATATAGTAATAACAGAAAAATTAAAATATCTCATGAATATCCAAAGAGAAGTCAGGGATGTCTATGAGTAAGATCTCTTGTTAGATTTCCAACCTAAAACAGTTGAAGAAAAGATAATTTCCAAGTGTTAACACTGCCGTATTTCTCAGCAGAGGAGTTGACACATGTTCTACTTCAGTTGATGACCTAATTTAACAAAAAGTTATCTCATGGGACAGACTTTTAGTGACTCTGGGGACAGAGCATAAGAAGGAGATGAGGAATGAAATTCTGCCATATGCTATAACATATGTACAGTAACATTCAATGCTTGCACTGCAATGAATTAATGTCAACATAAGGCTCTCCAATTTAAGCATACCATGATAAATTGTAAACTGAGTTTTACCCAGAAAACAGCCACATTTAAACAAAATAAAACAAAACCAAGAGAGTTGTTCAGTATCATCACTCTCCTTCAAACTTAACAACACACCTAAGTATTATATTTTAATTTTAAACTCTGACTGTTTTCTGTTACAAATGGCATTAAAGTTATAGCACCTAATGGTATAAATTACACTAAGTAAAATGCCTCATATCTATTTGGATGAGTTTTTGACAGGAGGGCCTAAATGAATTATTATTATTTGCCACTTGTACCCAAAGGCTCCTTCAAGCCTGGATATATATTGCTTTTTTTCTGTTAAAAATGGTAGGCCAATTCTGGTACTACACAAAAGGATTTACAATCATTCACTTTTCAAAGACTTTACATGTTTTTACATTTACTTTAAAATACAGTTCAAGGGGTTCAACTGACTTCACAAAAATTACAGATCTTTTCAATACTAAGTTATAGGAAGATCTTTGTAGGACTAGGGCCTAGAATCAGTCTGACACAAATCTTCTGGTTTTGTTACTTTAGATCATCACTCTACAAAACACATACAGCATGAAGTAAGAATACATTTAAACCTCTCTGGAAGTGAAAAGAAATAGCATCTTATTTACGCTGTATGTAAAAATTGTAAAAGAACATTTCTGAAACTGCTCCTTGTAGCTTAGTTTTTGTTAGGAGTTTGAGAACTCTTAGAATTCAACTTTCTTGCTTTGCAACAAAATAAAATCAAAAAGAAAGTCCAGCGTGATAAGTTTTTGTTGGTTTGTGTTTTTTTTTAAACATTGTCAGTTTTATATGTTCAACGATCAAAGAAAAGGTAAGTAAAACAGCTAAGAATTCAAAGGGAAATGGCTCCAGAAGGCTGGGTTTTATTTCTATAGCCACGGCTGTAAGTATCATGGGAAGTCAGCTAGAAGTACTATATGAAATCATACTGAAACCATAGTAGGTTAGCATTTTAAAAAGACTATATCTTTATAATAAGGTGTTTCTTGGAGATGATTTAAAATAAAGTAACCTTCAAGATTAAGGAATGGAGAAAAGGGATATGTACAACCATAGATTTGGAGAGGAATGTATAGGGTGGAGAGTGATAAGAGGAGCAAGAAACTCACTTTTTTATGCTCCCATTTTTTATAATTTTTCCTGCCATGTCTCTTAATTCACTCCTCAAGAACAGAACCAGAGCAGTTATACCAATGTAAATGTGATTTCACCAATGCAATGACAGGTAGAAAGCTGCTGAAATAGGAGTAAAAACTGTCCTTCATCTAACTTACAGTAGCTCACACTGAATTGTATCTCTGTGCGTCATATCTCTATAATATGAGGTATTTAATATCAAATACGTATTTCTCTATATTTCTCTGCATCTTAGAAACTGGTGACAGTTTTATTTCTTTGTCACTACCAATGTGAGCAAAGGTAGTCTTGTGCAAAACGCACAAAGAGATAGTACACATTTCAAAGCCTGCTACATATATAGCAAATTGACAGGAAGCAGTATTTTCTGCAAAACACAGCAGGGGCTCCAATGTCCTAATTACCAAGACCAGTACAGCTCAGTGCTCACTTTGTGCCTCAGTGTCCCCGGTTTTAAGCTAGATTTTCTGTATTAATATTTACAAAATTTCTGGTTTGGTGAAGGTTAGTTAATTCTTTTGCATGTTATGGAAGTACTAAGTCACTAAGCGTTTAAGATGGGAAAATGCAGTACATTTGTCCATGAGGGTCCCCTCTTTCACATGGACTTAACATAGTGAAAATTACCCATATGTTACAACATATGGCAGAATTCCAGTGTCTCTTCATATACCTGATTCTTCATTCTCAGTGTAAACAAATGGTTCTTTCACAGGGGGATACTAAATCAAATTGGGCCACAGACTGAATGATTTTGTCTTTTCCTAGAGCAGACTGACAAGAGAAAACTGATAAACCAAAACAGTCAACAAACACTTTTTCATCTTAAAGGGAAAAAAATCCAGACAAAAACTACAATTCACAGTACAGTTATAGCGTAAAGGGCATATGCATTTTGAGCTCTTTTTGGTATATTTTATCCATACCTCTTCTAACAGGAAAATAACATTAAGGGACCAGTAGATGGTAAACTTTTTTCTAATTCTGGCTTTTTTTTTTTCTCCAAATCCTCTCAGAAACTGAACTTTATGGCACATATTAAAATGCTCAGTTTTAAAATTACTTTAGATTTACCAAGCAAACATCTGTGCCCAGCATTGGAAATACAATCAAATTTTCAGTTCCATTTTATCCCTTTTTAAGGTAAAGTTTAGATGCTTCATTCACAGGAGCTTGTGATTCTATATACCTCTACACCAGAATATCACAAAAAAACACCAAAACTTCCTTTACTGCTTTACAAAGAGAACTTCTGGAGGCTGGATTAACTCTGAGAGCAAATAAAAGTAAAATCCACACTTGTTTTAGGAAATTACTTGCCACAAGGACATCTAATATTTCATACTTGTCATAAAGAATGGGTAATGAAATATTGACCAGGTTTTTATGTGAAATATGAATGGCACCCAGGACATCTGTAGAACTGATTTAAGTTATCAACAGCCTTGATTTATTCACATTATATACACATATGTTTTGAATAACCAAAAATACAAACCTATAGAAATGACAAATTCAGTAGACTGATATCCCGATCAGGTGTCTTTTCCACAATCAACTGTGCATGTTTTGCAGCCAATAATAGATTTCAAGAAAGAATATGAAGACAAATCCTCTGATTTGAGCAAAATCTGTACAGGGGCAAATCAAGATCCCTGAAAAATGAGCTCAGAAAATGAGCTAATTTCTACTCTCTTTCTAATTTGCTGACCCGCCTAGTCAGCTCTTGGTGCTGAAGTTAGTGCTGTGAAAGAACAGCTACCACATTTGCACCAAGCCACAGGCCCTCCAGGGAGATAAAATTGAAACAAAAATTGGAAATAGCATCACAGAAAAAGCACTTCTTTTTGAGTGTTTAATTTAGTTTTGCTTCAGCTCTATATCAATGTACGGTGGCAAAAGTCCAGCTGACCAAGTCAGAATTCTAGATGTTATGGGACAATACAAAAGCACACAGAATAACAAAGATTCTAGAAATGTCAAAATATTAAATAGTTGAATTAAGCAATTTTATGTATAATTGACTCTATATATATATAAAATAATTTTCAAGCCATGTGAGACCTTTTTACTGTGCATTTTTTTCAAGTCAAGTAATTTATGATTGAATTACAGCATTTCTTTCTGAAAGTTTTCTTAATTTCAGACCAGAAAGAATCCTGGAAGAATGCTGGTGGTTTTATTTCAAAGACCATTATACTCTTGAAAACTTGTTCCTCATACCTAGTGTGGTTTTGTTTAGCTTTTTTTCTTTGGTTTATTAGACTCATTATGGCCACTGTGTAAAAGAAGAGAGAGGCGTTACTGCATACTTTTCCCCATGTAAATAATTACAAATTTAAATTAGTAAAGTATTAAATTAGCTTTCAGTTGTCATTGTGATGAATGAAAACATAGAATTCAGGGGGTTTTCCCTAAATTTATTTCTGTAAAGTATTTTTTCTGTTCTTTGGATCTGTCTTGTGACCCAGCGCTGAATCAAAGTTTCCACAACGTTTTTTTATGGATTAGGAAAAAAATAATTAAATTACATTGCTCTTAGTGTCTGAGAAACAGAGCACCAGCCACCACAGTGTATCACAGTAGTTGTATATGCTTACAGAAAATAGGATAATGACAGTCTAGGCATTTGCCCCATCATAAAGTCAGCTTTATTGTACAACAGGGGTTTAACCAATAGAGGGGTAAGTGTTCAGTATCGAAGTGTACCAAGAATCCATTGTTAATATGTTGCTTCATGTTACATTGGACTAAAAATTAGAGGTATTTCTTCTACTGTTTTTAGAAGGCCTGTGTTATAACAGCCTAGTCTTCTTAACTTGTCACTGAAAAGAGTTTTTCTTAGCCAAAAGTATGTGAACCAGAATTTATCTTCAGGTGTGAAAAACTGTAACAGAAATTAAGTATTTAGTGACTTTTAAAGTCTAAAGCAATGCAAAGCTAATGCATGTATAAACATTTTCAACAGTGGCCTGCTGTGATTGACAGCCACTGTCTAAACCAGCAGCATAATCATAGCCTGAATCTTCAGGAGTCACATTAAGAGAGCACTGATATAGAATGAAAAACAAAGGTTTGTTTGTAATAGATTTATATGTATGTAGGTGTGCCTCCAATTTATTTAGCCACCGACAGGCTTGACTTGAGTTAGGCTAACAAACAGGGATGAAACAACTAGAGTTTTTCCCCCATATTTCAGTCAGATTGAAGCAAAGTTTAATCTTCCTCAATGAGAAAATAGTTCATTAACTCTTTTTTGTTTGTTTTACATTACAAGTTCCCCAATAAATTATTCCTTAAACATTATGAGGACAGGGAACAGGAGGCTAATTCTCATTAGCATCACATTTTTGCCCAAACATTTTTGATCTGCACGATCAAGTAGGAAATCTTGAGAAAAGCTTTTCTGGTAGATTTTCATGCCTGTGCAGTCAAGAAGAAAAGAAAAGCTGGCAAAACAGAAAGAAACTAATAGTTCAGCAGTATCTTTCAGAACTGAATGGTTTGAGATTCGCTGTATGATGTTCTGAAATTCATTAGTGGACAGTGTGTCTGACACCAGTAGTTTTACATACAAAATCTAAGTCAAAATGGTATGTTTCATATACACACACATGCAAATAGTTCTTCCATCTGCGACTAATATAAAAGCTGCATCTAGGAAAGCTGAAAGACTTCAGAGAAAATCAAAAAGTCTCATGGAATCACAAAAAAAAAATATCCTAGGGATAGTAGCAGGGGCAAAGAAGTCATAAGTAAAGTCCAACTTCATTCGAGATGTAATATGATGATGAAATAGTAGACAATACATGAACTGACTGCTCACAACAGCAGAAGAATTATATTCCAGGAATTCCCTTTCATCCCTATATAAATGAATTTTGCTTTAATATAACCAGGTAAGAGGGAGAAATGCAAGTACTTAATTTATTACTTAATTTATTGGATTTATTTATTACTTAATTTATTGGATGGCCCTTTCTGAGTTTTAAGTGCTCAAGTTTTTCTGCATGAGATGCACTCAGGTTAGTAGCTAGAAAATATTTTTATCATCTAAAAAGTGGCTCTGCTCCACTTTGCAGAGAGATACCTGGAAGCAGAGCCACTGCTTTAGACATTTAAAAATGTACTGAAACAAGCTTGCTTTACTCTGTCTTTGGAAAATGGTGTGGTATACTGTGGGCTTGTCAGCAGGGAGTATCTTTTACAGTTTTGTAGATTTTTTTCCATTAGGACAGAATAGACTTCAATGTCAGTACTGTATATATCAATATTTTTTTCTATCACAGATAGTTTCTTCAAGTAAGAGAGAAATAACAGTGTCCTGATTTCAACTGGGACAGAGATAATTTTCTTTTCATTCTCTGGTACAATGTTCTGTTTTGGATTTAGCATGAGAATAATGTTAATAACACACTGATAATTTAATAGCTGCTCAGTAGTGCTTACATTAAGGCAAGGACTTTCCAGTTTCCCATGCTCTGTCAGCCAGCAGGTGCACAAAAAGCCAGGAGGGAGCACTACCAGGACAGCTGACCCAAACTGGCCAGAGGGATATTCCAAACCACAGAATGTCATGCCCAGTTTATAAACTGGGGAAAATGGCCAGGAGGTACCAATTTCTGCTGGGGGACAGATGAGTCATCATTCAGTGACTGCTGAGCAGCTGTATTGGGCATTTCTTGGTGACTTCCTCTCTCTTCTTTTGTTAGTACTACTATTATTATTGCTATCGTTGTTATTATTATTATTATTGTTAATATTGCTGCTTTTGGTATAATACCATAATATTTTAGTTTATTTCAGTTATTAGCTGTTCTTATCTGAAATCAAGCATTTTTTTCCCCTGATTCTCTTCTCCATCCTAATGCAGGGGTGTACAGGGGTAATGAGTGACCAGTTGCGTGGTACTTCGTTGCCAACTGGGGTTAAAACATAGCAGGCAGGCAAACACTAAGTCTTAAAACCACCATAGGGAGTCTCCCTGTATATATTTATGATGTGATAGAAACAGCAGGAATATAATTTTGGATTTAGTGTTTGACAGACAGTAGTCTGAAAGCAGTAAATGCCTGTTTGAAAAAATGCCTGATGACTTTAAGGTCCTATTTACTAATGAGTTGAAAGTGACTTCTGAGAATCTAACAGTTATCAAAATAAAGCAAGAGTGGGACAATGGTCAGCAATTTAATTCAACAGTTTCAGAAAATAATACAGCAACAATCATGAAGATTCATTTTGATAATACAATGCCTCCTCTCTTTTTCTTTTGTGTATCATGAAAATTAACTAAGTCCTTGACTAAATGACATGAAAAAAGACACCTTTAATTTAATCTGATAAATAAGGACAGGCTTCAGTTCTGATATGAAATGACATGGAAGTATCCTTTGCTCAGATTCAGCAGGCGGTATTGCCAAGTGAGGAAACAACTGAATTTTTTTAATGCGCTTCTTTTACATGTAAATTTGAGAAAAGTTCAGGTTTACCTCACAAAAGAAAACTAACTGTTTGCCCAGGTTTGACTCTGCAATGGATCTACATTGTCACAAAAAGCATTTAAGCACAGGAACAAAGGGTACCTCAGGCTTCAGCAGTTACAAATCTCAGTTTCAACCTTCTGGAATGTCACTCACTAAATATTTTTATGACATATCCACAGAAAATGTGCTCTGGAATTTATTATTAATAATTATTCTAGTGGTGTAATGACAGCAGGGTCTACTTCAGCTCCTTCTTCATCCCTGTGGTGAAGAATCAGACTTTTCACTTATACTTTTTAACAATAGCTTTTGTATGCTTTGGTATATTGTATAATATTTTATAGCACTTGAAATTCCTTTGGTGTGGCTGAATCTGCCCAAGACAGAGTACTGCCAGCCATTTGGGCTGCTGTCCTTTACTGCCTGCAAACCCAGCCCATCCTCTGTAAGTTAATAGTTTAAATCCTTTTCTGAAATACCTGTCTCATCTACCTCCAGGCATCTTCTTACTGGTTAAAATGTCAAGATTGAAAAATTAATTTATCATTTCTAAAATGAGCTGCAAAGTAAAAACTGCAATTTATTATACTGTGTGTAAGTAAGAATCTGCATTTTATTTTCTGCCTTTTTATCCCTTCAAATTTTGGATGTTCCCTGACTCTATACTGAGCAAATCTTTTTCCTCTTCCATTCACACTGCCAGCATCTGTTTTGACTGTTAATAATTATATATGTCCAAAAAACCTTTGCTGGTCTTTGCTTTGTCCATTAGACAAAACTTTGAAAATTTGTATCAAGACTACTATCCTCATGTATACATACATAGATATATATATGTGTGTGTGTGTGTGTGTGTGTGTGTGTGTATAAATTAGAAAAAAACTATGTTCCTTTTACAATGAATGAGGTTTAAATGTTTCAGTCTTATATTAGCAATCAGCTTCCATGGCTGAGGGCTAGCTTATTCCTTTGACGTTGGCTAGTAAAAATCCTTGGAACATAAATATATGCAATAAGCCAATAACTCTGCCTGCCTTTCTGCTGCTCTTGAGGGTATCTCAGTTCTGGCAAACAGACGGGTAATGGGAATTAGAAGGAGGGGAAAAAAACAGCAATAAAAATATAAATCACAAAAGGAAGGAAATCCATTTGGTCCTTGGCAGCAAAGACACCACTCAGCTAATCCATGCTGAGTGCAATCCAATACTCCTTTATATAATCCTGTTTTTGTGGAAGAAAATTAAAGTTTAATGCAATAAAGGCTGACACAAATCACTTTTGTTGCCCAGAAGCAGATTAAAGAACAGTTAAAATCATACAAATCTAATTTATTTTCTGTTGTTGTTGTTGTTTTATTTTATCCAGTGACATATTTATTCTTTAATTCACAGCATAAATTTTTTATTATTAAGCATATATTCCCAATGTAAGAATGATTTTGTGATGCAAATAAAGGAAAAGAAAATACTGATAGCCAAGAAATATTTAGTTTTTAAATGGTACATGGTTCTTTCAAAATTCTATAAATTTTTCATAAATTCATATGGGTCCTTGCCTTTAATCAATCTGTGTCCAGGGGACTTTAAAATAAGCATAAAGGAAGTGGAGAGCTTTCATTCATAATTGGAACTGTCCAGGTCACTCCCATTAACTAACATTCTTAGTACATACACATTTGTTGTCCTGCAACTCATTAGAGATCTGTCAACAATAGACAAACTGAGAATTTCTGCAAGAGAGACAGCAATGTAAGAGAATTGTGACCCTGATCTTCCACTTTATTACTCCAGCCATCACCCTCAACATGCCCTTCATCAACAAATTGGACTGAAAAAAACACCAACAAAACAAGGTGAAAACAAACCCTGGGCATATTATGCTCCATACAATACATTCCTTCATGACAGAAAAGGTTACAATTTATCTGCAATGTTGATCAGACTTAGGACTGTGTTGAAATAGGATCAGGTTTTTCATTTTCCTTGCCTTTGTCCCCAGCTCCAACATATCCTCTCTCACTAATTCCTTTGGGAAATTTCCCTTCCTACAGTTCATATTGGTGGTACAACATAACGGCAGATGTATATGGAGAGAATGCAGGAGACCGGGAACAGTTATCATGTTTCCCAGTTGAGCTATCAGAATATTACCCAAGGCACTAGAAAAGTTTGTGAAATACAATACAGAAGTGGAAAGGTTGCATAATTTCTCCAGTATTTCTCTTCTTCACAAGTATCTTTGCAGCAATATCTCTGCAGGTATATTCTTAAGAGAAAGGAGGAGTTACTTTTGAATAGAACTGGGGTTAAAAACATACCTTAAAAACATGAAGAAATCTATTTAATTTTCATTGTATCATACTGTCCTCACTCACACCGTACATAAGGAAAAGCCAACACCTTGTGCCAGGTTAAGGCCTCATTACAATTAGATTTAAGGGATTATTGAGAACAGGTTCATGAGCAAGCTATTTGCTCTGGAAATTCCATTTTTCCAGGAAGAAGATAAAGGAAATAGAGCACAAAAATCTACAAAATATTCTATCCCAGGAGAATTCTATGGGAAGAAATTAAAATTAGCAGGGTTTGATTGTGTCTCGGTCCTTGACAGGAGCTATTTCATATCATCTTGACATATGTTCTTGCCTTGCATCTGTTTTTACCTATGTTAAGAGTTTAGCCCAATCAGCTGCACTAGCAGGGCCAAAGTAAAAGAGGCAACTTAAGAACCAACTCCTTTCTGAATTTCAACACTCATGCCTATTTAAAACTGGGTTTCTCAGGCTGCTTTAATCATACTTTTTTACGGTCTGTTTTAAAAGGACATAACATGAAATCAGACACATTTCTGTGATGTTTTGGGTTTCTTTGTTTCTATTTTTTATAGCACAGATTCTCATTTTTGGCATGTGAAAGCAAGTCTGTAGAGAGTATATGGCAAGATTTGTTTACACTTAGGAGGACACGGTCCTAACAACCAATTTTTTATTAGAGATGGTGCACTTTAAAAGAGGAGAATATTTCCAGCACAGAAAATACTAGTCTTATTTTCCATATTTACTTCTTTTTTATATAAGTGAAGAATGCCACAACAGCATATTTTAGGACCCTGTTACATTGTGATCTACTCTAATTATATGGGATCAATCAGCAGTGGCAAAACTCAGCCTCTAGCCCCTGGAGTGCCCCATTGGACATGTAGGTCAAGCCCTGGTTTGCCAGACCACCTGTATTGGTTTCCTGTTCTTGGTACAAAAGTACTAAATGCAAAAGTGGGGGATTGGGGATGAGGGTGCGTGTATGTGTGTGTCTGCTTCCTAATCCCTTTACTACCTGCCAGCATTCAACTGCAAATGCCATCACCACAAAGGCAGTAGTTGAATCCAACAGGTGAGGCAATAAACCATGACATTTCTAGCAGGTTTAATTGTAGGGGGTGTGTTAGGATACTTTTCAGTACAAACATGGTTTCACTTATGTCAACATCAAGACCACTGATTTAGTTTTTAGTCCAAGTCCACATGAACTAGGTGCAAAGTTCCCACCCCAGTACACTTTATGACCTTTCAGGTGCCTAAACCTCTTACCTGTGTTATTCTCATCTTTGCTGGTTCAGCTGCCACACGGTGACAAGCTGCTAGACTCTGTGTCTGGTCTAACAGTGATTTACTGCACAGTAGAATTTAAAGTATTAGCACGGTATTCCTGTCCACCCAACCTCAAAGGGCTTTTTGATGGTTGTAGGAGAGGCTCCCTGGAGGAAATTGCAATATACAGGGATTTGTTGTGAGCCTATTATTGCCTAGTGCCAAGACAGTTCATAAATTTACACCTATGACATCTATGCTCCAATTTTTTTTTTTCATTACAGCTCTTCCTTTTGATTATTTACTAGCTGCATTCCTCAATAAAAAGCTAGTCCGTGATTGAAAAGTAAGACACAGACTTTATTTCACTTACAGTTTTTTTCTCATTATAAAGTATAGATATCTAAGTAGGAAAATAGATCTAATTAAAAGATAAAGTATATTTTTAAGACTCCAAATTAGCATCTCATTTAGATCACAATTGTTTTGCTGTCAACGAATTTATTTTGTATCCATACCAAATTAAGGATAAAAAGACCAAAATGTGACTGGCTTTCTTTTCAAAGTGCTGCTGCTACTACTACTACGACTACTACTTTTACACTGCTACGACCAACTATACACCTTTATTCTATAAAATAGAAAGTTTATAAAAGTTATTCCATTAAATAATCAAGTACTGAGGGTCAGCTTCTTTGAAAATAATCACCTTTCATTCCAAGATATGATCAGTATTATTGCTTTAATATGACTATCAAAATGATGTTAGTACTTGCATGCAAGGCAACAAAAGATGAAAACGATACGCTCTAGCTGTAGACAGCTTTTTCTGAAAACTGCAAACACAAAAATGGTGAATTTGAAGAAATACGGGACTAAAAAAATGGGTTAGATCATTGATTTAGAAGAATAATGAAACTAACATTAATTTCAGAAGAATATAATTAACAATAAATATTCCAGAATAAATTTCTAGTAAGTTATGTTAGATGAAATATTTTTCTCTTCTAATTGGATATGAACCACAGTAATTTCAGTGTCTGCTAAGGGTTATATCTCCTTTTCTTTTTGCTGCTGAAAATATTCAGGGGGTTTTTTCTGGAATTTTACTTAGAATGTCTACCGCAATACTTGTAGTATTTTTAAAAAAACCTTTATATACCTGTTTGCTACTGAAGCTAGATCTCACTTCTTAATTATAAAATTAGTTAAATTCTTTTCAATTTACTTCATTTTTTAAGACTCTGGATACAAAAGCATATTTTTGTAAATAATTTATGCTCAGCTGGCAAAATTAATGTCTTTTTTTCCCTTTCAGTTGCTTCTCTCTTAAAATCTTCTGTTCTGCCAAGGTTATTGCAATGTGTTCCTCTAACACACAGATGAAACACTTCCTTGACAAAAATCATGTTAAGTTAAAAGAAAAAAAAAAAACAACTCTGTTTAGGCAAGTTTAACTATCATTTACATTAATATCAATGGCAGGGGTTTTGCTGAATTTATGAAAAAAAAATTAAAATGAAAATCATAATGTCAAAGTGTTTTCAGTACCGCCAATCTTTCCCTTTGATAAGGGCAAATCTTTACAAAATCAGAATCTCCAGAAAACTAACAGAAAAATCCCCATGAAACTTAATAAATCAACTCAAGGGCTTATTATATGGCAGACTATCTGCACAAGCCTCATTTGCTTTCAGCTTTGAAATACTCATAAGTATCTGTCTGTGCAGTCCTTTACTGCTAAGTCACATTGACTTCAGTACTATCAGCGCTGCCTAACAGAGCATGGTGAAGAAAAACTCTAGAAATGTTATATTAAACAAACTGCAGGGACTCTCTTCTCCAGTTTGTAGGCAGCCTGCCACATAGTTAAAAATAATATGAAAGTTTTCAGGTGCAAGAGCCAAAAAGTATCTGCTACTCCAGACATTATCCTCCTGAACTCTCTTTCTCCCCCTTTTCCACATCACAAACACAAAAGCCTAACCAAGTCTCTGGCTTCCCTCTGACAAATATAAAACAATTTTTCATGTTGCTATTTCAGACTTCTGCTGGACAATGATAAGCTGAAAATGTAGGGATTTCACAACTATTTCACAAATATTTTTTAAAGCTCAACAATAACTGATAATATAACAACAAAAATTGATTTCAACTCATGCATTTTATAAATAAGAGATCACATGCTTCTGGAAGGCCACTAAGAATATGAGGACAGAGTGCTGATTGGATGCCAGTCTTATGTATGAGTGACTATATGACTTCCTCATTTCCTAGAGGCTCTGAGCTCCTCCAACCAGAAGCCCTGAGAAGCTCAATACACTCTAGGTCAGAGTCACCTCAAATTCAATGTCTGGGTGTACAAAGTCACCCATTCATCAATGTCAAGAGCTCACCAATGACAGCTTAAAATGCTATCCATGGTCTTAAAAGACCTTACAATACCCAGGAAAAAAAAAATAGCTCTGAACAGACCCTCAAATCTCAGACACACAGTGGAGAATGACTTTTTGCTGGAGCCTGCAGGGGCATGGCAGCACCTGCTGTCTATACCTACTCAAGTATATTCCAAAATTGGCTGTTTCTCAAAGGCAGTTTTACTGAATAATCCCATGCCAAAATTGTATTTTAACTAAGAGGTAAAATATTAACTGGTAAGGAACATGGGGAAGAATGCAGAGAAACTACATTTTTTTATGTCTGTTGTACCACATTTTGTACTCTAGTTATGCTGTATTCTTATTTTACAACACAGACATATATTATAGGCTCAAGCAATTCTGTTCAGTTATTTTTTTTGGAGGTTATCCTGAAATCTATGTTGTTTTTGGAAGTAAGCCCCTGCTGAGTAGAAGAAAGTTGGTACATTTTTGGTATAAAACTTAAAACAGTAATTATGACTTTTTAATTAAGGCCTGACATGGTACTTCTGGCTATGCCAGTAGCACCAGCTCAGTGCTACAATATTGTAATACTAATACTTCCCTATAGTGCAGAGGCAAAACTGGAGCACAATAGTTTTTGAGTGTATTCTTTGAAATGATGGAGACACGATTAACTGCAATATAATACATGAACTCCATCAGTTCCACCAGGTGAACAAGAGGTGTATTTTTAAGGTAAACATTGCCTGTGGTTGCGTTTTCTTCATGTCTTAGCTTTCCCCTGAACCCACTAGGTTTTCTGGTCTGTGTTTCTGTAAACTTGAGTGTTCAGCAGCAAAGCAGATACACAAATGTACGACTGACACAGTCTCCATCAGTCACCTCGTATTCCATAGTCACAACCATAAATGAAAGAAAACCCTGAAAGTTTAAGCATTAATAGAAACAATCTTTGTTCAGCTGCTTAACTACAGTGACACCAGTGATTTCTCAGATGGATGACACTAACATGAGTGATACAACATACTTCATGGGGGTCAAGCTTTCCAGTTGTAGATCCTCTTCTTCAACAGTCAGAAATTTCAACTGATACTGCTGATATAACTGTTACTTCTGGGGTTTTTTTGACAGCAGTTCTAGTTATAAATTTCACCTTACTGCACCCCTGATCAGCACAGTGATTGACAGTGTTTATGGTATAGACATAGTCTTTAGTTTCTGGTCCAAACTGGAATCTCTTTGGTCTGTTGCAGCTGGGAACCTGACTCCAAAATTAGATGATGCCAGTTTCATTAGCCAGTTTCTGCCAAGATAACCAATATAAACGAAGAGAAAACCATCAGATGATTAATTTGATCTGCTATCAAAATGTGGCTGGTATAATCCCAGTGTTATTGGAGACCTGAACTCTACTTTTACAATGTGTTTGCAAGTACTTCAGTATTTTTAGTTTTCTTAACTGCACGTTTATCTTGTCTCTTAACTGATAAACAGACTTCTGTGCAGTAAAAAAAAAAAGAAAGAAAAAATTCTTTTAAAATCTAATGCTTTAATATGTATTTCAGAGAGAAACAGAATGCAATAGACTGAGTTATGAATACCTGGTCAGAGTCCAACTGGCTATTAACGAAATAGTTTACCAAGGAAAAAATTGGGGAAAAAATCCCAAGCCTAAAAAAAAAAAAATAAAAAAAATCAGCAATTTAAGAATAGATGTTAGATGTGTTACATGAACTGTCAGTTTGTCAGTTCAGGTGTTGTGAGGTATTTTGAAAAAAGAGCTTGATTTAAGCTCCCAGTTGAACTCCCAAGGAATTTTTTTATCAGGCTCAAAGTTGTTGCAATAATAAACATTCTTTTCTGTGTGCACAATATACGATGTTTTGAACAGCTCTTTTAAAGTGAGATTGATAGGTCAGGACATGTCTCCCTTGTTATTACATAAATGGGCCACATGGGCATTTCAAAAACCCTCTTACAGAAAGTCAGCGTAGCAGGGCCCATTTTAGCACAGCTTAGCTTAGTCAACTGCAGTTCACAGAAGGAAGGACAACAAACATTACAAATACATACAATTTAAGCAAAATTTTTCGCTAGCCAGGCTTGCAGATAGGATATGACTAGGAAATAATTGAACATAGGAACCTAACATTTTTTAAAAGCATGGTATGACAGAAGCAAGAAAACAGTACCTTAATGTCCTCAGATTACTTAAAATGTATTATTTTCCAGTGTCAGGTGCTCTGTCTCTGAACTGTGAAACTTCAGGAAATTACTTTTCTACTTCATGGATATAAGTACAAGCATATTTCTTATATCAAATGTATTCACACTACACCTTTGGAAAGACATGGACCTTATCAGGTGCTGAACAATCTTTCAAATTGCAAAATTTCAGCCAAGAATCTCACTTATAATCTGATGTGATAAGGCAGAGAAGCAATAAAGTTACAAACAACAGCTAAGACCATTTGGTAAAAAGCTGTTGCAACCCTGAGGTAATCAAATGAACACATTACAACAAATGGGGACAATGATTATATGCAACTGATTCATTATAACAAGGTTTGCTATGTTTCCAAGAATGTCATCTGTGACGTGCTGTTGTTAAATTTCAATCTGCAATAGTAATCTAAACTGTTATTATAAGCTCTATCCATTTTAGTCCATAAAGCATTCCACAAAACCATCCCATCCTAAAGAACTACATAAATACCATTAATCTCAAGGTTATAAATAGTGGTATATAAATAGAAAAATGACGAAACCTGGTGAATACAGCAGCAGAAAAATCTGCTGCCAGGCCTTGTATAAGAATGTAACCACTTGTCATGAGCTCAATTCTTTGGCTGCTGCTGAAATCAATAGAAAAAAAAAATTAAAAATCCCAACCCGGTGTTTGGGTAGTTTTTTTCTTTTTTTCTTTTTTTTTTNTTTGTCTTTGTTTGCTTTGGTTTTTTGTTTTGGGTTTTTTTAAAGTGAGGAAAGAAGTTAAAAATAATGTGCCAGGGAACTGTAAAACACCATAAACTATATAACATTTCTTTCAAGCTGATGTTGTGTAACTGAAGTACTGCTTAATTGTTTTGACAGCAAGGGACAAGGAATATCTGTGTATCACAGCTGTGTAAAGACAAGTAACCAGGGTCTCTTTTAAAGGTACTGAGTCGACAGAACCTTCTTTCTTCTAATTCAGAGTCCAATAAACATATTGCAGAAAAATGCACTCAAATAATTGACAGTGAGGAAGAGAGACAGATTGCAATGAGCAAATAACACTTCAAGCCCAAGAAACCATCACTTTTTGTCTAAGGCTTGTTAAAGTTTTGAAGTTCCAAAGCCATGAAGAAGGGCTGTTATATTTTTCTAGCCATGAAATCTCTTTCAAAGGGAAATTATTTCTGATTATGACATAAGCTTAACCTGCCATCTATTGCGCAACATTGTATGGAGAAGGAACTTGAATTTCAGATTCTGTAAATATTAACATGTTGTAACAATAAATCCATACTAGCTAATTTTGTACTTCTCACCCAGACAAAACACAACAAAAGCTGAAGTGAGCAGCATCTAAAAAAAGGCTATAGGATGTGGCAATTTTAGCTTTACTTCCTCTTCCCCTTGAAAAACCAAGGCAAACGGATTTTATTTGGTTTTATGCATGCCGTGGAAAGGAACAAGGAAAGAAATGGGAAAAAAAAATAGAGTTTAAGGAAATAATTATTCTTATCCTTCCTTCCTAGGCCCACACTACACAGAATCCACACATCCAGGGAATCAGTGGTAAGGGTGAGGGTGAAGTTCCTGGGAGACTCCAGGATACTCAAATGGTCAGGAGGTTTCTTGTGAAATTCATTCCTTATCCATTACAGTGATGAAACTGGAGTCTCACAGGTCCTTGTTCAATACCACAGTAAGGTACAAGACCATCAGTGTGCATTTCCCAAAGCACAGCCAAGTTTTTCTGTGCCTGTTGGGCAGAAGTATGAGCTTGAGACTACACTTTATTGCTAAACCAAGTAAAAGTCTGGTATTGGTCTACCACTGCCTCTCTAATAATCTTCAGTGTTAAAATAAAATTGAGATCTTTCTTTCAAATGAGTTCCAAGGCAGAGGTTTTCTGAATATGAAATAGCTAATCAAGAAGAAAATGTTTAGTAATTTATAAAATGGTAACTTTCACTGTAAGACATATAATACCAGTGATTTATTAAGCAATATTATTCCCATGATTGTAGCGCTATATTATTCTTACATTGTCAGGCAATCTGTAGAAATTTGTTCTGCTTCAGGCAATCCTTACCCTTGCCATACAACTGTTGTTATGTACGTTTTTCTCATTATGGTAAGCACTTTGATCTCTCAGAAAATGTTCAGCGTCTTATCAACAGTAGCATAAAACCTACACAGAGCAACATGATGACTGAAAACAATCACATAACAATCACAACTGTAGTTCTCAGAAAACTGAAAAATACGCAATGGAAAAAGAAGTAGGGAGGGGATGAGACTTCTTTTGATTGTCAGTGGAGATTTAAATTCTTTTAAGCATTAGATTATTTTATCTTTTAGAGATGTCCCTTGGAGATCTGATTTTTACCATTAGCATAAGCCAGATTCAAGTAAAGTAGTTCCCCTGTAATAAAAAAGCAGCCTTTACCTTCAGAACCCTTCTTCCAGAGAGAACTAACCACAACCCACTAGACTGAGAATATACTTAACGAAGCACAGTCATGAATTCATAAAGCCTGCATTTCAGTGCTTCTTACATTACATTCTGCAGACAGTTATCAATTTGAAGCACAAAGTTTAGTGTGATTTATTCTTAGCTGCAGGTCAGCCTTTTTTATGACTACAATAGATGTGTATTCTCATAGAGAAGAAGCTAAGAGTGTAGTCAAGATGAGGTCCCTGGGAAGCAGCCCAGTACCTCAGTCGTTCTTCCATTATTTCATTCATTCATTTTCTTTCTGACAAAATTAAAAAGCATTTTTCCCTGTTGCAATGCATGAAAATTAGGTTGGCCCAGTTTGAGCAGGAATCTCAGAATTAAAGTAGTTTTCAGAAAAGTAAAACTTGTTATAAGGTGACAATTAGTTTCACTGTTGTGTAAAAATAAGCTTTGACTAGGGAAAAGACAGGATTTATCCGGGCTTGTTGTCTAGCACAGTCTGGGCTTGTTAGATACATGGTTTGAATTTTCCTTTAGAAAAATATTTCTTTCTTTCCTCTCTTCCAGCTCCCTGAGTTTTCCCTCCTTTTTCGTGTCTCTTATCATTTCACTTTCAGTGGGTATATTTAAACCCTATACTTCACAAAAACTTTTCTATGCAGAGGGCCTATAAGCACAAGAAAAGAAGCTTAAAAAACATGAGCAAGAAGTAAATCTGCTACATAAAGAGGAAGCTGGTAAAAAAAGGGGAAAGGATAAATAACCTTTCAAAAGAGGGAAGTGCAGCAGTTTTAACATTTTGTCTATAGTGTTTTACACCTGGACAGACAGTGCTGACACATACTAGCAAAGACAGAAAATTATCTAACCAGCATAAAAACAAGACAGGAAATCACTTTCATCAGAAGTTATAGTGTTCAAGAGCAAACCCTCTAGCTTTATAAATTGCTGTTAGCCAGGGCACTACAATGAATCACTTTTAGTAGTAGTTGCAAGGTTCAGCCTCTCTCAAAAGGCAGTGATGAAAACAAAATCCAACACATACCACAAAGTGGCCTTGGCTGAGAAGCTCTAGCCTGAACTGTCACCTCTGAGGTGTTTGAAAAGGCCATTTTGGCTGGTCACCAGCTCTGTGACTGTGTTTGGAAGATCATCTGCTTAAGGTATTTCTTTATGCTTCTGCTTCCATGCTCATCACACCACACTTGACCTCTAAATACGAGACACGTTACTTTTGTTAATGCAGAAAACTGCTGGCAACAATTATATTTTCCCTGCTATTCTACACTGATTTCAGTATGTTTATCTGAAAGCAAACTACTGCTATTTAATTCTGTTGGGGAAAAATAAAATTTGACTTATGAAAGTGCTTATTTGTACTAGTCTGCTATACTCTTATATGTGATGACTTCCTTTTAGAAAGGTTAAGTGTGTCTCAGATTCACTATCTTGTATTAGTGAATTTGGACCATATGAGGAACATGGTTAATAATGGGGATTTTACACAATTAAATAAGGATGAACAGATTAATTTCAAGGGCAAGCACCAAGCAAAAGAAGATATATCAACATTTGCAGAATATTACCCAGGAATCTATTCCCTAGTGAGACTGGAAAATGCTCAATATTTAATGGCATTGTAACACAGTCCCTTAATTTTTTTTTCTAATCAGAATCAGTGTAATATCATTCCATAAATTGAATGCAAATATATTCTCCCATAAAGTGGAGGAGAGAAGCATGAAAATAATTTTTAGCAGGGTGTCAAAATGGTTTTGCATACAACACTGCATATATTTACTGTAAGGTCTTCCCTCAGTCCAGAATCTGGTTTTCATTACCATAATCCTCCAACTGTGCATGATGTTGGTGTTATCTTTACTCTCTAATTTCTAAAAAGATCTTCAGTGACCCTGGCAGTGACTTTGGGGTGTTACGATCTGGTTTAAACACAGAAGAGCAGAGGAAACTAATTCTCTGTGAATTAAATGGATCAAACCCAAAATGGTTTGAAATACACCCAAAAGACAAGATTAAAACCAGACGAGGTTAGATCTTGATGCCAAAAAATTGATATATTTATTTAATAGTAAAAGAGGCAAAGAGACAGAAAGAGCAAAAGAAAATAGAAAAAGAAGTGTGCATAGGGGGTGTGAGGAAAGGGAGAGAGTGATGTTAGGTAGAAACATATCACCCTTCTGAGGGTCCCAACGATGTCTCATTGCTCCCCTCCATCCGGTCTTCTGTGGCTGCCGTGGATGGA
>VYXF01007251.1:52471-92826 GCA_013397295.1 Polioptila caerulea
AGTAGGAGCAACAACCCTGATTTCCCCACAAATCACTAGAATGAATGAGCACTTGTGCCAAGGTAATAGCCTTAAACAGGCAGGAGCTGAAGTTGTGACTGCTGAATCTTAACACAGTATAAGAAGAATGCTGAAAACCACATGGGAGACCAAGAAGAATCTGCTTTGGTATTTTTGGCATTTCAGTGTTGTTCTTGAATTTTTTGAGCTATTTCCATGCTCAAATAATGTTACTTGTCAGACTTCATTTACAAAAGGCTGTGGTTATGCGTGTACTCTTAAATACTTGCATCAGAAGAAACATTTGCCAGTCTTATGACTTGGCTTATTGGATAAGGAGTGACAACAGTGGGATAGAGAGATTAGTCCAGAAACAGATAGTTAGGCAACTTTCTAGTGGTTTAAATCTCTGTTTGTATGTTTAAAAGGAAAATAAACTGCATCATGTTATCTGTCTTGTCTCACCACATTGACTTGCCACAGCTCAACATGCTTACTTTTGTTTTCATAAAGCAAATTCATTAGCTTTTCAAATAAATTCCAAGAATTTGAGAAACAGTAGAGTACAGAACTATACATTGTGCAAATATTTGCAGAACAATGGTCATAAAATATTGAAGAAATGTTACTGGTCATGTATAAGCACATTTGAGTCATCACACACAGGCAAAGCAATAATGTTATGAAGTTGTCAGTCAGTATTCAAAATACTAATGTTCTAAACAAGTTATAGAGGTTACAAAAATTCTTAGGTAGCAGTGCAGATGAACATTAAATGATTAGCAAAAAAAGTAAAATTTACAACTCCCTCTAATTAAAATGAGGTTTCAAAAGTTCTGCTATGGACTCACGCCCTTAACAACATAATTTTACCTAAGACATATTGTACAATCTATCGCATTTTAGCTCCTTTTTTAACCCACACTGAGACCAACTTAAGGCAAGTTCTGCAAGTTAAGACATACATGCCTGTAGACAAAGTTATATATGAGGCCTGAATCACAGAGATTCATCTGTCATATGCGTGAAATAATGAGAAAGATTCTTCTGTTCCTTGTTTCTTTCTCTCTCATGTAAAATAGTATGGTCACTTGATCATGTTAACATCTACATAAGAAACTTTTTGAGGAGCAGCTCTCCCTAATTTGTTTCTGGAGCAAGGAGAGATTGCAAGAGGCATTTAACTGATTAGCATTCCTGGTAGGAAAAAAAAAAAACAAAACAAAAAAAACAAACAAAAAACAAAAGCAAAAAAAAAAAAAAAAAACAACAACAAAAAAAAACCCCAGAAGCAATTTTGTGATTTTGAGAAAAGACTTAGCTATCAACAAGACTTAATCGTCAAGCAAGCTGATGTCCCAGTATTACTTAAAGACAACACTATATCTTTATACTATTCCATATGTACCACATTGACCTAAAGCACTTGCTTTCAAAAGCCAGTACTTTTGAAAATATGTGGGACTTTACATTAGGCTTGCAAATTTTCAGCAAAATACTAATGTGTTAAAAGCTAAGCTATGTTAAAAACGTTGTTTTCATTGCAGCTACAATTGATTAAAGATCATTGCTTATAACCACAGGTGAAGAGTGCTCTTTCCTGAGATCTGTTGGATAACCACGTATAAAATTGCCTTTAGACAATCTCTTTCAGAATGGTAGAGATTTTAAAAATACAATTACTGTAAGTATTTAAACTAATCTAGACCATACTGATACAGTAAGGAGAAGGACTGACTTCACAGTTATGCCAGAAGGCCCAGTAAGGAAGCTTATGGGAAGTAACCTCCTGACTTTTCAGTCTGCATCTGCTTTTTTCTTTGTCTCCTTGTCTTTTTTCTTTGACCTAATACCTTTATTTTCTTCCTTGAATCACTGTTAATTCTATTCCCAAAACAGACATATTTTCAAAGACCATACAGCTTTACTGAAGCACATCGTGGGTGAAATTAGGAATTCTCTCTGTTTCATGAGGAAAGGATGGAAAGGACAACTGGGAGGTCTGGTGAACAAGAGCAAGAGGGAGATCAGTCTCCAGAAATAACTGGGTAGCGTCTCTACAGTAAGCTCACAGCATAACTGAAACCTGTGAATATTACCATAATGTAAACATGACCCTATTGATATTAATATTGACTGTGATGAAATATCAGGTGTATATGTAGTATCCTCTATTTCCCTCTAATATTTTTTTTCTTTCTAGTTTGTTTCTGATTTTGTTTCGTCTGGGTTTTTTTCAGTGAAGGAAATCGTCTCTCAGCTTCTTTCTACCTTTCCCTCCTTCGGCCTTTCATTTTACCAACTCCTTTCTTTTAGTTTCTTCCAGTTCTTTTGCTTTGTCCCACTTCCAGAAGTTATGTTCTTACTAAAGGCTGATAGACTTCTACACAACAGTAAGGAGCAAAGAAGTAAAGGCACAGTAGCAAAGGCCACGCGGGAGAGTGCATTTTACACATTTCTACTCTTATGTGGCATTACCAGACAAGGAAATATATTTTCCATGCAACTGATAAAAAAATTACTATTTGAGGCATTGTTTTTTGTTTTTCTCGCTGGCCAAATAATACCTGAATATTTCCAGATGCAAGGTCTGGGTTCTTGGTTAATTGCATATTCTAATGAAAATGAAGAGTTCCTATCCCGCACAATACCAGGAAAGGTTAGTTTTATCAGGACCACTGGGTATTAGATACTGCTGTGAGAAACCATTTACCTTTGTTCCTTTCCATCGAGTGTAACCTGTAAACAACAACAATCATACCCAAATATAGGCTTGTTTTTTGATGTGAAAGAAGAAAAAAGTTGCTTTGGGAAGTAAAGAAATAGAGAATAATTTCTAAGTTGCAAAACAATTACACTGGAGAAACTTGGTGAGACTCTTAACTTTTCACTAATTTTCCTGGAGTTGTGAATGTTTCATCTTATGCTACTATTATTGTGGGTGCCCCTGAAAATAATACTTCAGCACACAAAAGAGCTTGCAAATAAATGGAGAAAACCTAAGAGCAAACACAATGTTAAGTATTCTCATGCTGATATTTTGTAGAATTTCCTTTCAGAAAACTGTCAGCCTCATAGCAGAAGATTTTACATGATTCACATAGTTCTGGAAAACCTGTCAAGGGGGAAATGAAGACTTTAAAGCACAACAGAGAAAGGCACGAAGATGTTCAGACTCTTCAATCCCTTACTGAGGTAGCACTTGCTGACGCTTACTTTACATATCTGCACACACACATGCAACTAGTGCTGTGGAAGGCTGACCTCTATCAGGCTAGGGTTTTCTCCTGCTACCTCATACAAAGAAAGCTAGTCAAATAAAGTATCATATTATGCTTTTTGTTGCAAGTAATTTACAATAATAATATATAATGATATTTTGAATTTGCTCACTCAGTAGAAAGTTACTAAGTTCAAAGCATTTACTTATATCTTAGCAGAGTACATCTGTCATTTCATTCAAGAGCAGGCCTATGGGTAATCATTTAATCATTGTGACTGCTATTTGTAAAGAAAATTACAAAGCAGCAGCAGCTTCAAAACCAGGATTATAAAGAGTAAATAGAAGTTGCTTATTGCTAAGTGTTGGGTAAGAATAAATTACATTGTCCTTAAATTTGAAGGAAGGTAGGGTGGCAGAATTATTCATTTTGCCTCATGAGTATTTCCTAATTTTGATTTCCTCTCTTCAGTTATAGTAAATTACAAAATTGAAAATTCGTGAAAAACTGCTTAGCGATAAGGAGACAGAAATTCTAAGGGTCATAAAAGAAGACACTTTGTACTAGATCTACAACTTGGAGTAATAAAGATGTTTAATTTAATGCCTTTTTTTTTTTTTTTTAAGACACTCTCCCCATCATTCTTACAAGTCACCACATGGATTGAAGTCTGAAAAAGTACAAGTTTATGTACTTTTCTCTGACAAGATACAGCACTGTACACAGTATATGGATTCATATTGGCAGCTCCAGAGGTAGGGAGATTGAAGGGTAAGAAACTTATCAGATTGGAGTTCTGATTTTTAAACATGCTTATAGGGAAATAAAGAAACGCTGAAAAGAACTGCAAGCAATTAATTTACTTTCAAAAGACTAAGAACATTATTGTGAGACTGAACACTTAAGTAAAATTACTACTATTTATCAGAATAACTGACCTCATACAGCTAAATACATTTTTATTATCTCTTGACATCAAATGTATTGCTAAGTGATCTTAATTACTATACAGTCATGTCACACAGAGACTTCCCAAATACAGTGCCCAAAAGTTAGGAATGCAAAGACAGAGACAGGGTTAGACACTGAAGCAGCAGAAAACCTTCTTTTCCAAAAGGTAGGAGCACATGGATAAAACAGGATGATGCTGCTGCACTACAAATATATTCTGTCACCCAACTGCTTTTCATGTTTACATTCCCTCTCCCAAAAGTCTGTTATATCTGGCTACAAGTAACTTCTATTCTAGAGCTGACTGAAAAAGCTGTGATTGCAATATATGTCTCATTAATCTTAGCCTTTTATGTTAAAATTAACACAGGCATGCATTGGAACATCTAGGCTGAGTTTAAATATAGATTCAAATTATATTTTTAGTCAGCATTCCTTCCTTGTGAAATGCCTCATTCTTTTCATCTTACTGAAACAGTTTAAAGAGACAGAAGGAAGAGGAAGAAGAAGAGGAAGAGGATACCAAGAAGCAGTGCTAAATGCACAAAGAGAAGATTATTAAGGCTTACTTTGCGCAAGAGACACATCCAGGTGTACTTTGTTACTGAATTCACCATAATGTGGACAAGCATTAGAAGCCTATGGCAGTTTAGGGAAATAGGAAAAACTAAACTTGCAACAGTACTTTTATGTCCCAAAAACTATTTTCATGCCTGAACTTCTAACTAGTCACAAAATATTGAGGAAAAAAAATATTGTGCAGTCTTAATTCTCCCTATTCTATCAGCTACAATTCCTTAGGGGTAAAACAGTTCCCATGGCCTAGAATAATCTTGAACCTTATTTCCCATAGAGACTGTACAGTCAGACAGAGTCTGTGTTCAATGAATCCTAATTTCCTTACAATTCACCCCATGTACCCAATTCTAAGAAACTAATTTCTCATCTAAATGAAATGTGACTTGCATCACAACAATGAAATATTTATTCAGCATACTTTACTTCCATACTTGCTAATTTCAGAGTAAGGCTCTTGCTTTAAATTCATGATTAAATTTTCTTGTAACACATTCAAGTATATGACTAGAGTAGGATTACACTAAAGTAAGAAACCAGTGGATTTGCCTTTATCCTAAAACCCCATAAGGAGGCTTCAACATCAAAAGAATGCCTAAGTTGATTTGATGCTTGTCATCAATATTTTTTCACAGGATCAAACTAATTCTGAGTGTGTTAAATAATACTGACCTCTAATACTCCTTAATCTTTTTGATTTTCCTCCAACACATTAAGGAGTTTACATATAAAGTAACATAAAATAGGTTTGTATGTATGTCCATTTGTATTCTTATTTTTTAAGAGACAAGGGGGAAAAGAACTGCGTCACAATAAGCCACTGGTGACAGGTTTAGATTTTTTCCTATGTCTGTTTCCAACACAGAGAAAATTGAGATGAAAATAATTTACATCTAAAATTCTACTTTTAAAATGCTTATGAATTTACAGCTATAAAATCTGCTCAAATATATCTAATATTCAGGGTATAAGTAATTGCTGCTTTATTGTTCTCTTACCTTATGATAAAAGCATGAATTTCAATGATGTTATATTGACATGATGACCATGTTGCAACACACTTATCAATATTAAGCAACCAGTCAAGCACATCAGCAGGTGTTCTTTCTATATACATTACTTGTTTTGTGTATTTAACATATTTTGTAATATGTTAAGCATACAAAGATATGCCAGGGTACTGTTTATATATCAACTTGATTAACCTTTAATAGCCACAGTTCCTGCATTTCACTTCTTTATAACAGCATTTCTGGGCTAGATGGACAGGGAAAACTTTAAAGCTTCAGGCATGTGAAATGCTAGTCCTACTTGTAAATATCTGGATATAGGTCCACTAACAACAGTGCTTGAAAAGCTGCGAACAGATTTCCTTCCATGCTCCATCTTTACAGCAGCAACATCCTCAACATAGCTCTAAACGCTAACAGCCTCTTTGGCCTTCCAACATCCCTCAGTGAACAATCCAGTGATATACCCTAGAGCCTACCAGAGTTCTTACATCAAATGGGCTCCTGCCATTACATGGACCACCAAAGTTCATGCCACAGTTTAAGTAGCCAGTCTCCCTGCTTCTAACAGCAGCAGTTCTATCCTGGGCCAAGGCCACTGCTGGGAAGAGATGCCACCACAGATTTACTCTCAGCATAGAGTAAGGAGTCATTTCTGGTACATCTGTGAGGATGTGGAAAGTTAGATCACATGCCATAGATCCTCTCCATTCACTGCAATACATCTCTAAGAGTTTTATTTTCTTAAATATCTGACTAGTAAGGACACTATTCTTCTGGGAGGCCAAAGATTCATAAAGTGCTATTGGATACAGCTTAGGTAACACTTGTGATGTGTGGGTTTTTCACAGGTTCACAGGTTTGCACAGGTTGTGTGTATGAAAGGAAGAAAAACAATTTGTTTCTCCAAGGAATGATTCACCCTGTTGCAATTAAAAAATTAAAAAAAAAAAAAGGAAAAAAAAGAAAAAAGAAAAAAGCTAACCCTCTATTAAAAGTTTAGGTGTTTGATTCTTGGTTCACAAATAAAGTTGCCAACACATTATGAATAAATAACATAGAGACCATCCTGCTGCAAGTTTAACAATAAATTTGTACCACTCCCTTACCTTTCCCTAGCAGATACTATGACTTCACTGTTCAGAAGAGTAATTTTTCTATACATAGAATTAACTATGACTTCAGCTGCACTTTTTGTGGCCAAGCTCTAGAGCTGGTCCACTTTTTTGTCCTGGTCTACTATTCATACCACCAAAAAGATGGGAAAAATATTAGTAAATTTGAAGAATGACTGAAGAAAGGGGGTTTTTTTGATACGAGGTTTAGGAGATCTCAATTTATTAATCTCTCAGAGTACAGACTGAGATGTGTCTTGATGACTGTGTAAGAAATCACAAAAGGAAAAGATAATTGATGCAGGGAAGGTTTCTAACCTTTCTGTCTAGGATGTAATGAGAATCAACAGCTTGGTAGTGAAGTTAGATAAATCCAACTTTGAAATAAGGCATAATTTTCTAACTATGAGAGGAATTGAACAGAGAAACAGGTGACTATGAAAAGTCAAGATGACATGAAATGTTTTGAGTTAAAATTAAATACCTTTTAAAAATTTCCTGAATTTAGGTCTGGAACAAATGTTACATTTTTTCCCATTCTGCCAGATGTTTGAGTAGTTTCAGATAGATTATACTTTTGCCTACTTTTGCAGTGCTATTGCTGACTGGACTTGGGGAGAAAAAATAAAGTGGATAAAGAGCCTAGTTTCCCTTCTTCCCTCACTCCTCAAGCTCAGCAGTGTAGAAGCTTATACACAAATCCATAACAACTTTCCCTTGATAATAATGACCACAAGGTGCAGGATAGGACCAGGAGTATTAGTAATACCAATAACAAGAGAATGTACATAAAAACATCCTTGTGATCAAAGCAAAGACCTGAAACAGAGCCATTCAACCTGCTTCACAATGAGCAAATGCATTGATGTGAATAACCACATTGAGAAGGTTTCCAGTGCCTGAGCTAGGTCAAATATCAGAGTGCACAGTACTGGACAACCACATAGACATTCTCCTGTTCATAGCTTGCAGACAAGTGTGTTCATTGTTACACTCTGAATTCACAGAGCTGAACAGCATTTCCTTTCACAGCTGCTCCTGACTTCATAGCAAAGAGGTGTCTAAAGACACAATAACTTTTTCAAACCATTGCAGTTAGTCAAACAAGCAAGAAAATAATCAGGAGACTTAAGTCTCACTGTGACAAGTTATAAACGTGAAGTTTCTTTCAAAAGCACCCCCAATCAATGCTATTCAGTGTAAAGGATTTCATGCTGAGTAATCTTCCAGAGATTTTTCCTTGGCATTTTGATGCCAACTACCACTCTTTACTGAACATATGCCTCCCTGCCTCATAAGCAAGCACTTAAAAAAAAAAAGTAGAGAGAAGAAAAAAAGAAAAAGTGAACTAGTGAATTACCTGTTTATACAAAAATAAACAGAATTTATTTTTTTAGAGAAGGGAAGGCACTCTTGCCATGATCGTATATCAAAACTCCACATTAACCTCTTAAAGTGGCCCATGCAAATATTCTAAATCACAAGATTCTGGTTTGGAATAGGAAACTATAAATGGAAAGAAGAAAAGTATTACAGAACATCAAGCATTTCTTCTAAATTCACTGCTATATTTTATTTCCTCTTCAACTCTAAGACACCCAGTGCTAAACCCAGCATTCCAGATGTGGCCTACCCAGTAGTGTGAACAGGAGAGCAACCACTTTCTTCAACCTGCTGGCAGTGTTCTGCCTAATGCAACTGAGGATGCTGTTTGTTATTTTTGATGAAAAAAATTTGATTGTTATTTGATTATTACCAGATAATGACCAGCTTTCATTTCCCTAGAAGCCCCAGATCTTTCTCAGAATAGCTGCTCTCCAACAGGTCTCCTGGGGGTTATGTACAGGTGCCCAAGGCTGCTTCTCTTTAGGGGCAGGATTTAATATTTTCCCTTGTAGACCTGGACAGGGTTCTTTTTTTGCTCAGTTCTCTATCATGTCAAGGTCCCTCTGGATGGCAGCATAACCCTCTGGCATATCAGGCACTCCTCACAGTGTTCCTTATTGTCTGCAAGCTTGCTGAGGGCACAGCCTGTCTCAGTGGAGAATTCATTAGTGAGGATGTTGTGGCAGTGGCTTTGGTACAGTCCCCTGAGATAAATTGCTGATGACAGCTTCCAGCTGGACTTTATGCCTCTGATGACAACACTCTCAGCCCTGTCTGACTATCTAATCTGTACCTTGTTAGCTTGTCTATGAGTGTGTCAAAAACTTCAATATAGTCAAGGGAAACAAGATCAACTTTCCTCTTCTCATAAAGGCTATAAGGTTTGTTAAGAGTATCATCCTCTTCATAAATACGAAGACACTGCTAATCACTTTTTTTGTCCTTTGTGTTAATGTTTTGCATGAAAATATTCTCTATCACCATATGAGGTTGTAAGGTGATACCAAGTAGCAGGCAGCTTAAGATTGGAATGACATCTTTTATTTTATAGGTTGCAAAAACCTCTCCCAATTGCCACAGGCTTTCAAAATTGTCCTTGCAAGGGCATTTGCCTGCTTCATCAGAATTTCTGGGTGCAACCCATCAGCACCCACAGACTTAAGTCTACATTCTCATGTGCCCTCTCTAGGCTGACACTGTCTTCCTTGTTCCAGACTTCCCTTTGGTCTCAGAGCCCTGTCTTCCCTAAGGCACGTATTAGCAGTTATGAATGAAATAAAAGAAGCATTGAGTACTTTAGCTTTTTCTATGTGGCTTCAATCAAGTGCCTTACCCCATTCATCAGTTTTCTCATGTGTTTTCTAGCCTTCCTTCAGGAAGTTTTCCTTGAAAGCTACAGGCACATCAAGAACAATTGCAAAAAATTAGAATTGTGATTAAGTTCCTAGTTCTGCATACACAATTATGAAAGTTAAAGCCCTCCAATAGTTAAAGACAAGATTACCCAAGGACAAGGTTACACAAACACCTATGTGTGAATCAACATAGGCAGGTGATCAGAACAAAAGAAAAACCACAGCTGAAGTGCAAAGAACCTATGTACTCAATGACCCTGCTAAGTGTAGGATCCTGGAACAAGGCTGGGCAGCAGAGACAGAATGAGGAGGGCACAGGCACCATCAGGCTCAGCCCACTGCTGGCGGGTGGCAGGGCTGCTGCTGTGCCCATTGATCCAGGGCCTGAGCACGCGCAGCTCAGCCCCATGCTGTGATCTCCCTGTGTTTTTATGGTCTCTGCTTTGATCTCTCTCCCAACAGGGAGCTCAAGCATGTCTGGGGTAGGGCCTACAAGTCTCTGTAAACACCTATGTTGTCTCTACACAGAAATCCTACTTCTCCAAATAGATAGAGGATAAACAACAGTAGATTTAATATATGGTTTCCCACACTGATATTCTTCAGGCCTTGGCATTCCCAGCTGCAAGGTCACTCAAGCAAATCAATCCTCTCCTCCCTAGTCTGCTTTCAACTCTTTCCTCCCAGCAACCTACAATGTTAGTTGAGAGTTGTGTCAAAAATCCAAATAATGACTATTCAGAAACTTTGGAAAGAAATTTTGTGTTTTTATCAACTGTCTTCAAGCCATAATCTGAAAAAATATCTATTCGTCCATTCGATACCAGTATTTCTGTTTCACTCTCCAGTATTATTTAATAGAGAGTTAAATTCTGTCCCAGTTACCACTAAACTGTTATGAAATTCAATGAGGTTGCAGATGCTAGTTGAGACAAGTAAAATTTTAACAATATCCACATGCACTAAATTTACCAATACTCAGACATTTGGCCTAAAATTTCCTTGAAAGAAAAAATATGGATTTTATATATACCCGGCCATTTGGCTGCAACACCCTTGAGAACATGCAGACAGGACGGTTTGGGATTCATTAGTATTCAACAAAGTTTGTAGCTCTATGACCTCTGATTTGGAAAGACATCACAAAGAAGCAAGATTCATATGAAAATTCCTGTATTAGTGATCCAAAGAAGACAAGAGCATAAGCAGTAGCTTAAGTCCTATCCCTGGAATAATGCTTCTGTTCTCTGTATAACTCTTAATTATAATTTCAAGAGATTTTTCTCCCTGTGTTAGATTTGTGACTACTCAACCATAACCACCACAGATAGTATGTTCCATCCAACTCCAAAAATGTCACAAGGCTTCAAGGTTAAGCTGCTCCTCCAAACAGGTTTCCTTCCCTGCAAATCCAAGAGAGGATATTCAATTGCTGAAGTGCTTTCTTGTTGGCAAGCCTGTCCTGAACATCTTTGTCAGGTTTTATCGTTTCTGCTGGCTTTGAAATATAAGAGGTTCCACATAGCAGCCTGCAGTTTTGTGACTGCTTCTCACTCTCTGATTTGCCATATGATTAGAACTCATTAGCAATGCTTAACTGTTCCAAAGGAGATGCTGTTCCCAACTTAATTTTTGAGATCTACATCCAGAATCTGTCTGCTACATCCTGCACACAAGTAAGAGCTGGTATAAAAGCACCCCACTGATTTGAACACTAACTTTTGGTTCAAATAATTCTAAATGTTCAGAAGACTGGGACAAATTATTTTCTTATCTGCACCCTGCAAATCTATAGAACCAGAGAATTTGGAGGTGGGAGGTGCCTTCCACAAAGATTCTTTGCGAATGTAACAAAGCAAACTATAAACAAATCCTGGAGTAATAAGCTTTGGATATATTTACTCAATAAATTAAAAATACAGGATTAATATCAAAAATTTAAAGTTATGCAAAAACATAGCATGTCTGTTAAAAAATTAAAACACCAATAAAATTGTTCTTAATATTTCAGTATTTTTCTGTGGCATGAACATGTTACTGATACAGGACTTTTTTAAAGGACAAAGGCCAAAGGGCCATTTCCTTTTAAGCTGTAAAATAACTTTCAAGCAAGCTACAGATAAAATTGCTGATTTACAAAAGCTTTTATCAGACTTATGATGGATTTTACAGAAGCGGAACTCTATATGACCCATGTGATTTGTTTTCATTTACAAAGGTGGAAAGGCTTTGAATTTAAAAATGGAACTTTTTCTTCTCGTGCCAAATGTAAACAATTTAACATCCATTTCCCATCCAGAGATTTTAGCAGTTCAAAAGACTTCATATGAATCTTATCTGTATTATATTTCCTGCTGATTGGCAGTGCTTCACGCTTCTAATTGAAAGCCAAAAATGTGTTGGCTCTGAATGGAGACAGGAAACAAATAACAAAGAAAACTGGGAAATAAACATAATGAGTAGTTATGAAGTGCTGAAAACTATACTTAGTGTTTGAGTTCTTGTTAGCTCTTGAAAATCAAATGCTGCCATATTGATTTATGTGGGAAGCCTTGTTTGGAATAAAAGCATAAACAAAAGCCTTTGAGTATTTTGTCAACAAGAAAACATAGTTTACATTATCTTCAAAGCTCGTGTCTATTCCTGACTTGACTGATTCCATGCTCCTTACTGTGAAGCACTTTGTTATTTCCATGAGAGGTGCACGTTGCACGCAGTAATTACTTTTCCCAGGAGTAGTGCGTGGATCTATTACTCGCAGTCATTCAAACGATTCAATGAGACCAACAACCAGCTCAATTGAAAAACCTGTCCTGGATGTCATCACAACTGAAAACAGAACTGATGCATTCTTCCACAGCAGGCAATGCAGCTTTTGGGGAAAAAAAGGATGAAATTTATTACTCCTAAAGAAATTCCTTCTTTTTCTTCCTTAAAAGTCATGCAATTCAAAGTAATTTCTAAAAAAAAAAAAAAAANTTATAAAAAAAAAAAAAAAAAAAAAAAAAAAAAAAAAAAAAAACAAAGAAGAAAGAGGACAGAGAATAATCACCTGTTTTATAAATGGAAGCTAGCCATTATTTCATGTATTGCAACTGAGTTTTGCATTATTTGTATAACCTAATCATATCTACCATGACTCAGATATAAAACGCAGAAAACAACACTGTATGGCAATACTTCAAGGAAAATCCATATCATGTTTCTTTTTAATGAGGGAGTTCACCAATCCTAAAGAATTAATAGATTTAAAAAACAGCAAACACTACCATGACAAACCAACAAATGGACAGATACAAAACCCAGATACAATCTTGTAGCTGCTATGACCTGTGGTATAGTGAAAGTCAACTCTTTCCAATGCTTTGTGTTCTGCATTACTGAGAAGTGTCTAACTTCCTTCCTTCCGCGCCTTCCTTCCGCGCCTTCCTTCCGTGCCTTCCTTCCGCGCCTTCCTTCATTCCTTCTGCGCCTTCCTTCCTTCCTTCCGCGCCTTCCTTCCACGCCTTCCTTCCTTGCCTTCCTTCCACGCCTTCCTTCCGCGCCTTCCTTCCGCGCCTTCCTTCCGTGCCTTCCTTCCGCGCCTTCCTTCATTCCTTCTGCGCCTTCCTTCCTTCCTTCCGCGCCTTCCTTCCACGCCTTCCTTCCTTGCCTTCCTTCCACGCCTTCCTTCCGCGCCTTCCTTCCGCGCCTTCCTTCCGTGCCTTCCTTCCGCGCCTTCCTTCATTCCTTCTGCGCCTTCCTTCCTTCCTTCCGCGCCTTCCTTCCACGCCTTCCTTCCTTGCCTTCCTTCCACGCCTTCCTTCCGCGCCTTCCTTCCGCNCCCTCCCTCCCTCCCTTGTTCTATACAGTTGTTATAAAGGTACATAATCCAGAATTCGTATGTATCCTCTTTCAAAATTACAAACATAGGCATTTTCCCATCTTCTCTTTCTTAATATGCACATTCAGACAACTGGACCAGGTACATATTAAATTACTGCCATTATTTCTTCTGTCAAATGATAGATGGCCACAAATTTCCAAAGAGTCTTTTTTAAAGTACATGGTGAATAAGTAAAAGAAAGAGGTCTACAAGGTATCACATTCTTTCAATATGAATGGTCACTATACAAGCACAATCCAGACCCCACCCACCACGAATACAGTTTAGAATAACATTGGCCATGGACTCTAAAACTTCCCTTGGTACTCATGAGCATTAGTGCTTCCTACAGCACAGAGGAAACAGACTTGTTGGTCTTCATGACATCCATGCAAATCGACTTCCTTTTAAATAAAGAAGACTTATCTCCATTAGCAGTTTATAGACTTTGGCTCTAATTCAGCAACATCATCACATGATGAATCAGCATTCATCCAAATTCCTAGTGGAGAACGAGTCCTCTTTTACATTATCAACAGCATCTTCCCAAAAGCAAAAAATGGTGTGATTACAAACTTTGAGATCTTACACAGGTTACATTCTCGTTTTCTTCTTTTTCTCTTTAAACATTATTAGTTAAAGCTTCACTTAGCTTTTGCAGTACCTGAATAATGATTGGACCCAATGATCTTAGAGGTCTTTTCCTACCTAAATGATTCCATGACCATATATTTTCTTCTACAGTCCTGTCAACTAAACCAATTCTTAACTACAAATTACTGGCTATCTTGACTTTGCATTCTGGTTAGTAGAAGCTCAGCTATCCCTTTTGAAATAAAACTATCAAGATTTGGGGGCAGGGAATTGGGAAAGATTAGAATACCACTGAGGATTTTGCCATTCTTCCAATCACAAGCTTTCTCTTTGTAATGTCCTTCAGCCTTCAACAAGAAAGGAAAATATACAACCCAAATGCTTACTGGCTATTAAGTATTGCTGCTGTGTAAAGTTCCTCTTACAGCAGTTATATATTGGTGGAAAGGTCTCAATCAGCTTTCATATAAAAATTATATTTAAATTCTACAGGTCTACTTAAGAACAATTTTAGACTCAACAAAGGCATAAGCAGGATTCTGCACTGGGGAGTAATAACCCCAGGGACCAGCATGGGCTGAGGTCTGATTTGCTCAAATGCAGCTCTGTGAAGGACCTGGGGATCCTAGTGGACAGCGAGCTGTCCATAAGCAAGCAGTGCTCTGATGGTCAATAAGACCAATAGTGTCCTGGGGTGCATTAGCAAGAGCATTGCCAGCAAGACAAGGGGGATGATCCTGCCACTCTACTCAGCCCAGATGAGGCACATCTGGAGTTCCATGTCCAGCTCTGGGCTCCTCAAGACAAATGAGACAAGGAGCTCTTGAAATGAGTCCAGCAGAGGGCTACAAAGAAGATTAAGGAACAGAAGCATTTCTCTTATGAGGAAAGGCTGAGGAAGATGGTACTTTCCAGCCTTGAGAAAAGACAGTTGAGAGGGGGTTCTTGTCAGTAAAAGTATCTGAGGACGGATCAAGGCTTTGCTCAGTGGCGCCGAGCAATAGAACAAAACACAACAGGCACAAACTAATGCACAGTAAGTTCCTCCTTCACCTGGAGGTGTGGATTCTTCCTCACTGTGGAAATGTAAAAGAACTGTTTGGACACAATCCTGTGCCATGTGCTCTAGGCTGACCCTGCTTGAGCAGGGAGGTTGGACCAGATGATACCATGTTGTCCCTTCCGACCCTATGCATCCTGTGATTCTGTGATAGCTCATGACAAACTAAAAAAGGATATGGTTGGCAAGAATAGGAGGAGGAGGGCAGATAAGCATCTTCTGTAAGATTTATTTCCCTTTCTTAAAACCATATCTTCTCAGGTAACCTGTATTTAGAAATTGAGTGGTTTTTACATATATATGTACAAATTATGTCACTGCACTCATAACAGGAAACTTGAAAAGTTGCATTACCACCACTCTCTTATCTGCAGCAGATATATATACTTTTACTCTAGAACAGGAGTTCAAAAAAGGCACTACTACAGAGCTGTCATGCATTTTCATGCCTATAAAATTGCTTCTACTTTAGGAATCTTTCACTTTTAAATATACATATGTATTTATTAATTTCAGGTTGAAACAGAGCAATTGTATTCATCTTTAGGCATCTGGAAAAGGAGCAGTTTTTTAAGAGATAGGGTATTTAATTGCCATAGGGTATACATAAATTAAGAAATAAGCACTAAAATATATGCAAAATATCAGTAAAAAATCAACAGAATTTGCTGGAAAACAAAACAAAAAATGAAACAAAACCCCAACACAGAAATATATACTCAATACCCTCCCAAATTTCAGTTTGGTATGTTTTCAACATTTTTCTAGATTATACCTGGTAAAGTTTGTGATCCCCACTTATATCCTCAGGTTCTGCTGCAGGATTGTGGCTCACTGTTCACAAATGACATTTTACCAAAACACTGGAGCCTTTAGCTGTCTATGAGATATGTTTTCACAAGACTCTGAAGACCTACGTATCTCTCTCTTACTTCTTCTCTTAGGAGTCTAAGAACTGCAAAACTTTTCCCAACAATTGCTGCTTAAATTTAAGAGAGCTTGAACTTAGTTTAAAGCAAATAAATTTTTTTTTAAAAAAGCAAATAATTGTTTTATGTTCTTGCAGAGGCCATTTACTATGGAACATGCCACTATTTGTCTGTAGTTACATTATGTACTGATAGTTGTTTGTTTTAGCTTAAGAAAACTTTCTCCTTTAACACATTTAATTTTGGAAAGTTATGTCATTTCCATTGTCTTATTTAGGAAACTGTGGGGCAAAGTCATATCCGCAGTCTTCTGTTCTATTTCAGAGAGAATTAGAAGTTTCCAACTTACAGAGTGGAAATCTCCTATAATCATATATTTGAACAGTCCGGCGCATTCTTAAGAGGAAAGATCTGAGTGATCTAGCCTCTGTCACTGAACTTTAGGCAATTATGTACTTTCCTGTCTAGTAAACAGAGATTTAGCCAGATAAAGTGTTGTAAGCAAGCTCTCAGAACAATGTTTCCAGAGAATTTTTTACTACAGATCAGCAAATAACTTCTCATTTTGATCCTATAATTGGAAATGTGAATTTTAAAATGTCACTATTCAACTCCTTAGTTTTTAAAAGAATTATGATCCCTTCCTTTCTAATTTTAAAAATTATGAAATAAACAATACAGCTATGAGATTTTCACAGATAAAGTGCTTAGTTTAAAACCATGTTATTTAACATGTTGACAATACAAAAATATTAGCAGTATTTCAAAGAAACTACACAAAAAGGCTTCTACTCCACCTCTGAGTCAAACTTCATCAAATGAACAACTTTGAGTTACTGTGATGTTTTTCATTGACAGCCTATTTATACTGATTAGATTATTTCAACATGCTATTCCTTAAGCCATCACACAATTCTGCAATTTTACAAAATCTACTAGAAACGTAAGTAGGAATTATCTTAGAAAGAAATTTCAGTTTATTTTCCTCTAAACTTCTCTATTCTCATTTCCATATTTTCAAGAAGCTCAGCTTTTAGTACACGTAAGATTTAAAGAGCCACATTCACTACAGAAATTAGGCTACTTACTTTTGCTTTGTTACAAAATTATGGGGCCATATATATGTCTCAGCTGGACATAGACTAGACACGTATCAGCTAATATAAATGAAAATGCATAAATTTTGTTTAGATATCACACCTCAATTTTATCACAGGAGAACATACACTTAGCTCATCATTTTACTTGCATCATAGAATGGCTTGGGTTGGAAGAAACCTTAAAGGTTTTGGAGTTCCAATCTTCTTCCATGGGTAGAGACACATTTCACTACAGCAATGTGCTCAGAGCCCTATCCAGCCTTGAACACTTCTAGGCATGGGACACCCACAACTTCTCTGGGCAATCTGTTCCAGTGCCTCATCACCCTCACTGTAAAGAATTTCTTCCTAATATCCAATCTAAACCTGCTTTCTTTCAGTTTGAAGCCATCTCTTCTTGTCCTGTCATTACATGCTCTTGTAAATAGTCTCTCTCCATCTCCCTTGGAGGCTCCGTTCAGATATTGGAAGGCTGCAATTGGGTCACCCCAAAGCCTTCTCTTCAGGATGAACAGTCCCAGTTCTCTCAAGCCTTTCCATGTAGAAGAGTCACTTTACCTGTCTAATCATTTTTGTGACCCTCCTCTGGACTTGCTCCAAGAAGTCTATGTCCTTTCTGTGCTGAAGGCCCCAGAACTGGATACAGCACTCCAGGTGAGGTCACACCAGCCCAGAGCAGAGGAGCAGAATCCCTTTCCCTGACTTTCTGGCCATGCTGCTTTTTATGCACAATCTTCCTGCAATCACATCTTTAATAAATGTATGCTTCCCGGATTATTCATTTATTGATGCCCACGTTTAATCTAAACAGCAAAATTAAGGAAATTGGATCTTCTAAGAAGACTCTAAATCCCGATTTTGTCACTAATCTTCTCAGACAGGTCTGTCAATCTTTTTAAGGTTAGACTTCAAAAAGGTCATGCTGTGGTTATAAGGTCAAGGCAGAAGACATCCTTCTTCTGCTCTTCATATGTTAGTAAATGCAAGAGGATCCTGTTGCCTGTTAATTTAATATTCTGGGGATATTAACCCCTCCTTCTGGGAGGGGTTGGTTGTTCACAGCCTACTCAGTATGGGGTGTGAGATAAGTTTTAAATTCTCATTGGGCTAACAAGGACAGCAGTCAATACCTCTGGGATCTCTTATGCTTTACTGCATAGTCATCTTAATTCTGACAACTAGTCCACTATTCAGTTTCAAAAGTGTTGGCTAATAAGCCTTTAAATTTTACAACATACTCCAACAACCCTTCAGTCCTCAAAAGAAACCTCAGTAAGGAGTAAGGGGTAGTATGGTAGTCACACTTGGCCAAAACAAAGCCAGAGAGGAGAGAAATAAGGATGGAAAAGAAAGAGAAAAAATAAAATCACCAGTCCTTAGATCCCACATTGGTCCTGCCACATAGATGGTTTGGATCAAAGAAAGAAAGACAATGAGAAAGAGAGGACAAAGGGAGGTTTTTTTGCACCATTCTGTTTGCAAATGCACAGCCAGCACTTTTGAGCCTTTGGTAGCAGATTGGGGGGAGTTCATGCAGGCACACTGAGCAGGAGTCTCTAGATGGAACTTAAAGTTTTCTCAGAACAGCACAGCCCCACCTCCACAGGACTCTCTTTTAATCACAATTTTCCTGTCACAATAGTTAGGATGTTTAAGAAAAATACACGTACAATGCTTCTGCCTGGTACTCCACAGGTAGTTTTCATGGGGCTCAGTAATTTGGATACACTCATTGTTTTTACACACATAGGCCTGTATTCTGTCTTGAGCAGCATCTAAAGGAAACACTCAGAGAAGAGTAAGAAAAAGGCAAACATACGCAACATTTCGCCCCTGGTCTCCAATCATTTTCAGGTTGAGGGATTCCCTGAACTTGATGTAAGCCATGCCTTTTGTAATCCCCAAGGATACCTCATGTTTAAGTGCTTGCCCAGTCTTCCTTTAAATGCATGTAAACCCCTTCACTTGTGTCTAAATATTGCACTAAATGTTCTGAAAAAGATGACTTTTCAACCCCAATATGGCAAAAGGAGAAAGTTAGCAACACTAATAGAAACCCAATGTCCTTAACCTATTTTCACACAATATGTCACTATGAATATAATCTAATAAAGAAAAAACCCTCAGTGAGAAAAATTATCTTATTCCAAAACCAGGAATTTAAAGCCAGGATTGACCAGATTTTTTTTGAAACATCTCAGCTCTTCCATCTCCTGCCATGTCTGCTCAGTTCTCCCAAGGTCAGCAGTGCAACTTCCATTTACTTGCAAACAACTAATGAGAAAGCAATAAAAAATAATGACCTGATTTAAAAAAAATACTAAACAGACTAAAGCATACAGTATTTTCTAAACTCCTTCAATTTTTTTGAAGTAATGTTGTTTTAGCAACAGATGTTCAATGCTGACTTCAACAATGAGTTTTGAAGATTAATTTTAATTCAGACTATTGTCATGTTACTTATGGAGTGACATAATTCAGTAAAAGTTAAGAAACTTTGTGAGAACTCAGGGCTTGTCCTTGACTGCCCTGGGAGCTCAGAGACCTGTGCAGGGGGCCCAGAGGGCTCAGAAGCCCTGGCACCAAGCCCAAGACACCTGCGGTTTGGATTTTTGTCCATGGGAATGTTTAACAGCTTGGAAAGAAAAACTACAAGTCTCACAAATTTAAATAGAGTAATAATATTGTCACAGGGTGAAAAAGTAGATTTTAGGTTTTAGCACATGGGGGTGGGTGAAGCCAAGATGGAGGAACCACATGGTTTTTAGGCTTCTTCCTTCTTCATCTCCTCCATGATTCTGCTGTGGTGGTGGAGCTTGGTGATTGGTTTAGAGAGAATACACACTGTCTAACATAGNAAAAAAAAAAACTGATGACCGAAGATTTCACGTCTTTTTCTCATCTCAGGCAAGGAAAAGTACTTTTAACACCTTGGGGACATTTCTGCAAAGGCAGAAAACCCCACAAAACTTTAGGAGTTTTTTCAGCATTTTTCTTGCTTCTCTCCCTCAGAAAAATGAATATACCAGACATTCAGAAAAGTCATTATTTCTGACCCCTTTTTAATTTTCCTCCATAGCTCAGAATATTTTAGATTTGTCCTGATTGATGGTATCAGACACCACTCCAAATGAATAGAAAACTGTCCATTACACTTTACCCCATTGTACATTCTATTCTTCACAAGCTTTTATTTCTAGAAGGTACATTACAGAGGAGAGAGCGCCTTTAGGGTACAGAACATTTCAAAACACAATTAAACTAAACTCTTCAAGTGGAAATTTGAAATGTATTTGTATTCTATTAAAGCCTTTGGCCTTATCAGCCACAGTGCAGTATATAAAAAGGTCATTAGCAACAAGCCACATAAAATGGAGAACATACATCAGCAGTAGAAAAACAAACATGAGTCCAAAACATCACAATAACTTCCTGTACCTGTTCTTGTTTGCTTGCTGAGCTCTCAAACATTGTGAGTCTCTGAAATACATAAAAGCATAACAGCTTGAGTCAATATTTGCTGACCAAAGTGAATGATTTTATTTAACATGGTGACTGAACCCCTTGAGCAAATATATCTTGTAGGGAGCATAACAACTGCAGGCCAGCCTGTAAACCAACCAGAAGTGTCCAACCACTCTAAATGTACATTGTGTCTGGGGAAAGCTTAGCAGCTGCTCCAAGCTTCTCTTTACAAATACAAGATAAGACAATTCATTTGGTTTTCCATCAAAATCTATTAGGCATACAAACCATAATGATTTTATAATAAACTTGTGCTTTCCTTTTCTTGCTTTGAGATGGTTTATCTTTATCTTATCTTATGGTTTTGTATTTCAGGGAATGAGTAATTTCTGATTCCTGTTCATACAGAATCCTTAGTTTAGGTATCCTTTGTAATACCTAAAGAAATGTCTAAACAAGTTCATTTGGGATGTGGGCTGAGAGGTACATTAAAAATATTGATTTCATACCAATTACTGAATAAGGAACTGCTTATGAAAATCAATACAAGGAAATGTCCCTTTTGCCCATGGAAGTGCCAAATGAAGTAATGTCTTAATCCAGTTTTCCTTCTTCTTCAATAACTACAAAGTATAATTATGATATGGACCAGCTGGTGATTGGTCCTTCTTTTTGTTCTGTGCTGCCATTATGTAGCATTATAAAAAACATTTTCTGTATCAGGAAAATGCAGCTTCCTTTCAATTTTTTCAGACAAATATTTCAATCAAAAAAGCTTCACCATATGAATGTGCTGATAATACCAAAAGGCTTCTTAGTCAGGAGAAAAATATTTTTCTCTTCCATCAATCTATGTCATAGTTATGCAGCTTCTCAAATGCAACAGAATCTAGAAAGATAATCTGTTGAGGGTGTGGGAGCAAGCCTTAGCTGTCCCAAAAAACTTGTGTTGGGACAACTAAGTTAATGTTTCATTCTCATTTGCCTGTAGGAAGACAAGGTATCTACACCATCCATTAATCTGTCTTTGTGCATGCAGACCACAGGCCAGAATAAGAGCATTCCCTATCCAGCTGCCTTGAAAGTGCAAATGTTCTTTTTCGAGACAAGAGTTGCATATAAAAAAGAGGGAGTTTTCAGTATTATATGCCTATGATATGAGACACAAAGAAACCTAAAAATGAGCAAGAACAAAGCCAACACCAATCTGAAGATGCAAGTAGTTATCTTAAGGGTAGTGTGGTATTAGCAGATTTATAACAAAAACTTTAAGTTTGTCCAAAGTGGTGATTTTTATAGTACCTAACATACTGGAAAAAAAGGCATCTAAAATTTGCATGATATTATCAGCATATTTCACATAGCTGGATTAAAAACTCCAGGGTTTCAACTGCTCCATTAGAACAGAAATCCTGTGAAGACAGAGAGAGGCCCACACACTTTGTAGTCAACTTTGTAGGCATGCTATGCAAGCTTCAGCTTGCAACAATGCAAAAGTCATTCTCAATTTCTTCATCCATACAGGTGTATTTGTATTCTTTTGGGTTTTTTAACTACTTCACAATGTGTTTATCCAATTAAAATAATATTTCTAAAGTAAAATAAATTAGGAGTGATGAATTATTATTTTATAATTGCTAGACCAAATACAATCAGTTTAATTTGCGTAACTAATGGAAAGTACTAAATAAAGATGCCTAAGCTATTTCTACAAGTTTGTGTATTTAAATCAGAGGATCAAATAAGCTCATTATTCACATCCTAAAGAGTAGACAAGATATGGATATTTCTGTAAAACTAGCTGAAAGCTCCTCATGATATTCAGTACAAACTTCTTTATGCTTTTTAACATATATGCAGTAAAGAGGCTTTGATTAAGTAGAGTATGGTGCTAATAAAGCCACGTTCATGGGTTCCTTCCCTGTACGAGCCATTCACTTAAAGAGTTGGACTCAATGACCCTTGTGGGTCCCGTCCAACTGAATATTCTGTGATTTTGTGAAAACTGGCCAAAATTTTGCAAAACACCCTAGCCTCCCTAGTAGAAGAAAGGAAAGGACTGATAGCAAAAGCATAGAAATAAGCTCAAAGAAAAAGCTATACAATTTACAGATAGCTTCATTTCCACAAACAGAAACAGCCAAGTCCTTCTGCTTAGCACCTGACCACTCCTATTTATCAAGAGCTGGTCTAACACAGACAGCAAATGGAACAAAAATAATTTATAGGATCTGTTTATGCTTGTGCATAGAGATACACCAAACTTCCAATTGCTCAGAGACTTTAATTTTTGAAATTTTCCAAAGCAATACATAGCTATATATTATATGGTTTAAAAAAAGAATTGCTTAGTTTTCTTAAGCACAAGTATCTAAAACACAAAAGTACAACTATTCGTAAAAATTGTGACATGACTATACTTTCACAGGTCTCACTATAATATGATGATATTTAAAGGTGCTATAGAAGTTTGCAATTATAAACCTGAAAATCAGTTTTGAAGCCTCCTCAATTGATGAAAATAAGCTATTTTTTTTTTTCTTTGAAAACTTCTGATTAAAGTCAGATTTTCATTTGGTAGATACACTTCCCATTTTTATTTACATTTTTAAATTATGAATGGGTATCCTTTATCCAACCAGCAAAGTATTTCTAGGCACTTTTTAAAGCAGCATACGAAGTATTTAAGATAAGCTTCAGCAAAATACTTAAAGGTCTTGAGGTCAGAGTTAGCAAATGTCACTGTCACACTAAGAACACCAGCCAATATCATGCTGTGTATCACAGAATCACCGAATAATCTGAGCTGGAAGGGACCCACAAGAATCATCAAGTCCAGCTCCTGGCCCTGCACAGCACCATCCCCAAGAGTTACATCATGTGGCTGAGAGTATTGTCCTAATGCTTCTGAACTCTGTCAGGCTGGTGCTGTGACAACTGCCCTGGGGAGTCTGTTCCAGTGCCCAAAAACCCTCTGAGTGAAGAACCTTTCTCTAGCATCCAACCTAAACCTCTGCCTCTTCTTCTCCAGGCTGAACAGACCAAATAACCTCAGCCACTCCTCACACAGCTTCTCCAGGTTATTCATGAAGACATTGAAGAGCACAGGGCTGAGGATGGNTGGCCCTGCACAGCACCATCCCCAAGAGTTACATCATGTGGCTGAGAGTATTGTCCTAATGCTTCTGAACTCTGTCAGGCTGGTGCTGTGACAACTGCCCTGGGGAGTCTGTTCCAGTGCCCAAAAACCCTCTGAGTGAAGAACCTTTCTCTAGCATCCAACCTAAACCTCTGCCTCTTCTTCTCCAGGCTGAACAGACCAAATAACCTCAGCCACTCCTCACACAGCTTCTCCAGGTTATTCATGAAGACATTGAAGAGCACAGGGCTGAGGATGGGGCCCTGTGGACCCCCACCAGTGACAGGTCCCCAGTCTGATGTCACCCCATGCACTGTAACCCTTCGTGCCTGACCCATGAGCCAGGGTTTCTCCCATCCCATGCTGTATTTATCCAGCTGTGGGCTGGACCTTAGGTCCAGAAGGATCCTGTGAGAGACAGTATCAAAAACTTTACTGAAATCCAAAACGATTACAACCACGTGGCTTCTCTTGATCAACTAGATGGCTTTTCTTTTCCCTTCCTAAAAAAAATCAGGTTTGATAAGCAGGAGTTTCCTCCATGCTGGCTGTGACCATGCTGACTGCATTAGCTTCCAGGTGTTTTTCAGTACCTCAGAATAATCTTCTCCATAACTTTACCAGGCACTGAAATGTGACTGAAGACTTGTAGATTACAGGGCCCTCTTTCTTGCCCTTCTTGAAAATCCAGACAATGTTCATCAGCTTCCAGTCAGCTGAAACCTCTGTGGATTCCAAATACTGCTCAAATATTATTGAAAGAGATTTTGAGATGACATCAGCAATTATTTGAGGATTCTTGGATGAATCGTATCAGGCCCCATAATACTGAATAAGTAATGTTCTTATACTAGCTCTGTCTGTCTTCAAAGCCATCAGTGTAGCCCAAATAATTTCACTTGAACAAATATGCAAGCTGTGTATATTTACGTCATAAGAGACATAAATATTCTTCCTTTCACTATGTCAAAGTAAAATTGCTTTTATTTCACAGATGAAATATTGTCAACCATCAAAAGTTTCACTCTCTTCAAAACCCATTACTCCCCTACTTCGAAGAGCTTTTAATTTTCTGTGCCTGTCATTTCAAGCCATTTTAGACCTCAGGAGTGGCATGCGGAAAAGAATACATACATTATATATTACATCTGATGAGCAAGTTCTGTTGCAACATTTATCTTCATATGTGAAGAGAAATGGAATGACTCTGGAGGGGTGTAGCAGCCAACGCTATTCATGAGTTAACCACTCTTGTCTCACTCTTGATATGTGAAGACAAAGGACATAATCAGCAATCATTCAATATATTGCTTATATAAAATATTAAGGTTTTGGCTTTGCAAATGTTCCGGAGATAACCAGAGTAATCTGTATAATAAAGTCATGTTTTGGCAAAAATATTCTATGTGTTATTTCAACAAAATCTTCTTTCCACTTTTGAACAGTTATTTATTCTTTTGTCCTTTAAACAAATTAAAGAAAAAATGTGCAATAAGACCACAAAAAGGTCTTTCTCTAGTAATAAAACTACAGTCTATGGACTACGCCATAAAGTGAAAGAAGCAGGAGTGATTAAAGGGTGAAGTAACTGTCATACACATTTAGGGATCACCAAATGGATCCTCTGTCTTTTGTCATTTTAGTATTTATTTCCTAAACAGATGTTGACACTTGCAGGTATTTATGACTACTTTGTGATATATATTGAAGCTCTAAGCATTTTCTGTATGAAGATCTATTAGTTAAAAGTTCATCCACTGAACTCATTCAGTTAATCAATGAGAAAAGAATCGAATAATTTTTTTGATTGCTAATTTGATTCCAATAAACAAACTCCATATTGCTATGGCTTGTGACCTCATGTGTGTCTTCATATTTATGTTCCTATGTAAAACATTCCTTTGTCTGAAACACAACTTCATCTCTACCTCACTTACTGGTGAAAGATAAACACCTGAATGTCTTCTTGCTTTGCTGCATCTATATATGTCCCTAGTACACTCTGCAGCTGTGTGTCAAACACCAGCCACAGGCACTCAGAATGCACATCTATAAGGAAGACTACTCCCCTCAAAAGTAACTATCTGCAAGAGAAGGAAGAAGAGCAGGAGAAGCCCAAGCACCAACTTCCCCAGCATGATGCATCCAGGTGACTATTGACATCATCCATGATGACTATTTCAGGTGGGACCAGGTGGAGGAGTAGCAGGAGGAGGAGGAGGAGGAGGAGGANAGAAGGAGAAGGAGAAGGAGAAGGAGAAGGAGAAGGAGAAGGAGAAGGAGAAGGAGAAGGAGAAGGAGAAGGAGAAGGAGAAGGAGAAGGAGAAGGAGAAGGAGAAGGAGAAGGAGAAGGAGAAGGAGAAGGAGAAGGAGAAGGAGAAGGAGAAGGAGAAGGAGAAGGAGAAGGAGAAGGAGAAGGAGAAGGAGAAGGAGAAGGAGAAGGAGAAGGAGAAGGAGAAGGAGAAGGAGAAGGAGAAGGAGAAGGAGAAGGAGAAGGAGAAGGAGGCATGCCAGCTGGCAAGGCTGCATGGTGGGCAGGAGGGGAGTCAGGCAGTGTAGGAGCAGGAGATACGGACATGGAGAGCAGTTTCGAGCATGCCACTTCAGCATGCATCCGACTGAAAGATAGAAAGAATAATGGGAGGGAGGCAGGATGAATTTTCAGGCCTGCTATGGTGATTCAGAAGCCTTGTTTGGCAGCATTGTCTAAAGAGACAGCTTTATCTATGTGCCTCACACATACTATTGTCACAAGTGCAAGCACATCAATTCTCTGTTCGTAGAGCTCACACACAACATTCTGTCTGTCTTTGGCCTCTCTCTTTTTTTGCTCCGTCCTTGATTTGCGCTACAGGCAAATACTCAGCGAATGAAGCTTAACATTTTGGCTGCCTTAACTCTGACATTTAGCGAGCAAGATCTTCTCAGAGAAGACCTGAAAAAAAAACACTGAAAAAATCATAGTTGTATTTGTTCTGCATAAATCCTAAATACTTGGGGTGGTAATCCTAGTGAGAGGGGGAGGTAGAACTAGACTCTCTTCAATCTCTAGTATTCTATGTAATAGTCCAAGTCAGTACCTATGTGGCCTTTGTGGTGTAGCTTGGGCAATACTCTCGCTGAAATGGAGGTAACTCCGAACTGAACATCCCCAGATCTTGCCAGTCTGGGAATTAAAACCACGATATTAATTAATATTAATATCACAACTTCTTTGTATCACACTAAGATTGATCACAACAACTCCAAAATGCTTCAAGTTTTTACAGTTACAAGTAGCTGAGTTTGTGAACAGTACTTGATTAATTCTCACGTGCCTTTCAAGAATATTTGGATTCCAAAGTTTTCCATAAGATGGTTTTCCACTGCTGCTGCTATGTGAAGTGACAAGTCCTCTCTTTTTTGCAGAACTTTAGCTCTGAGCTTTAGCTCTTTGTCAGAGACAGCCTTAGGCAAATGTTGCCTGTGAACCCTCTCACGTATTCTGCCTTCCAGTCAAACTGTAGAAGTCCTGCCTTCTCCCCAGCACCCCTGCATGAGGAACAGGCCATGACACTACTGGACACCCCCTTGAGGCATCACTAATATTTGTTGTCAGTCACTTCCACCACACTGTTTGCTCTTGCATGAATTTCTGTCCTATTACCCTATTCTAATACTTATATGAATATATATATACATATACACACTCACAAAAAAAACAATATTTAGTTAGTTTTAACCTAGACATTTACATGCAAGCCTATGTTTATGTTGTCAGCCTGTATGTATACATGCACAGCAAGGAATTTTTTAATATAGGCTAGTAAGTCATTCTACCCAGGTCCATTCCTATCCAAATAACAACAGCATATAGGTGATGCTCCAAGACTAACATCAGTTACTTTGATACTATTAAAATTACTGTTCTTAAAACACAAAGAAACCTTCACCAAAATCTCCCACAAGAAACCTGAAGCCCCAGAGTGCCTTCCTAATGAGACGGCAAAATTGACCGCTCTCTAACTTTACTTCCCTAGTGGAGCCTCTACAATCACAGCAATATAGCCATCATGAAGCTTATTTGTCATTAAAAACAGCTTCCAAAATAAGAGTAACTTTCAGCGGGAGTGCAATATTATTGTTTTACATATTCAGTTATTTTCGGTCCAAGCAAAGCCAAAATGACCAAACCAATGACAAACTATTTTTCAAATCTACACCTGGTCTACATGGCTGGTTTGTTTCTAACCTCTAAGAGTGACAATAGTGTGTGGCCTGGGTCTCATCTCTCTTGAGTACACCAGGGCTGAAATCTGTATATCCCCTACATGATATACTCAGCCACTTGAACCATAGCAAGGGAACTACTTCTCTCAACTGCATTGCATCTTTCTCATCTCTCTCTCTTCAACTTTAATCCTTTTTATTAATAAAGATCTCACTACAGCAAGCTGTGGATTTCTTCCCTTTTACTTACCTACAGCTTTATTTTCAAAAGTAATATTTTAATCTGGCAAAATTACCTCACTATCATTTTCTTCTTCAAAGAAGCCCATTTTTAGGAGGAAAATTCATCAAAGCACTACAATTTTCTTTGTATTTGTAAGACTTAGCACTGAAGAATGTTAGTAGTAATGCAATATATTCCATACTCCATTATCCCAAGACTATTTTCACTTCCAATGATTATCACAGATCACTCTGAGTGCAGATTTATCCTGGCTTTGAGAGCCAAACATTTTATCATCTTGCACTTCCTGAATCTGCTTCCACCAATGTACATTCCATCAACAAATCATCCCATCTCATGGGATGTGACTCATGGGATGACTGGAAAATTAGAAGGCTTGGCTTTGTCAACTCTAACAATCTTTCTTTGGCTATGTTTTTGGGGGTTTTTTTTGTTTTATAGATTTTTAGGGTTTTTTGGTTTTTAGGTTTTGGGATTTTTGGTCGGTCAGTCGGTTGGTCAGTTGGTTGGTTGGTTGGTTGGTTGATTGTTTGGTTGTGCCTGATCAAAGAATGTATCATTAAGAGGGATGTGAACACAGCTTTTCCCATGAGTCAGGTTGCTTCAGCCAATCAGAACCCATTCTATAAATTTGGAATAATTGCTACTGACTCCAGCCCTGGATTGGGTTTTGTTTGTTTTGGGGTTTTTTTTTAACTAACCAGCTTTAGTTTTCCTTAATTGAGAGTGTCAGGAAATAAGAAAAAGTATCTTTCCAACTATCTTTTCTTTCTATGGTATCCCCTTCTTACAGGTACCAAGACAAAAGCTGAGTGTATCTTTTTCAAAATACCTCAAGAGAAAGTAAGCCTTGATGAAGGTCTTATCTATTTTATTTGTATATTTGGGGTTTTCTTGCAACCTGCTGACTTCCACTTCTGTCAGGGACTGCTCTTGACAAAAGTTAGAGGGGGGATGTCTCTTTACTCAGTTCCCATACCCTAATGTGTGATATTTCATATGCTTCTCCGTCAGCCTAGCTTCGAAACTGACCACACCATTTAAGAATTTAAATCTCACTACTACATTTTGTACCACAGAATACAAGAATACTTTTGGATAACTTGATCCAAATTATATTTCTGGCTAATAAAGCATAAATCATGACAACTTGTCCATTTTTTTTATTCCTGTAGGACTCCGGTGTGTATATACATCATCAGTCTAAGAATGAAAGTAAGTACAAGGCTGATACTAAGATCCCTATAGCATATTCTGTGATATTCTCACACCTAAACATGATATATTTAATTTGTCTTTCCAAGCAATTAAGATTTTCTTAGTTTGTTGTGAATGCAGTGTATAGGATTTATAAAAATTTTAAGCGACTTCACCTGAGTGCTTTTAAGCTTTTTTTCAGTGAACTAAAGAGGTTGAGTTTAGTGATTAAGTACTGTACTGCTGCTTTGACCATTTGAGCTGGATTTTTTTGAGACTGTGCTTCAGTTTAAAAATAAAAACCAAACTAGTTCAAAGCCAATTATTTAAGACTTAATACAAAACAATACATTTGAGCCAATAATGACCTTAATGTATTGCCAGTTTTCCAAGTATATTCTGGATTTTACAGAAAACAGAAATCTGTTTACAATTCATCACCAAACAAGGCAGTCAAATATAAAATTAAGGCTCAGAAAATATTCTAATCAGCCCCCCCCCTTTTTTTTTTTCACAAACGTAAGTGCAATTTTGTAATGTTTTCCTTTAGAATTATCTATTTACCATAAGTAATTTTTTCAAGGGTCTTTATAATTCTTCATGTACCCAATGAAAACTAAGGATTCATTCTACCCTATCCTTTAATTTTACTCACCAATATGTGCATTCTTCTTACAGCTGGTATTTCAAATGTATTAGTAAAATTCATCACTCGAAGGCTTATGGAAAGACTAAATTACACTAATGAATTGACTATGAATTTGAAGCCTAAGATGAGGCCAAGTATTTTCTGGCTTCGTTTCTGTATCTCAGCAAACTGCTTAATTTTCTCCCTACTTATCCATTACTGCTAAATTGTCTTGCTATTATTGCAGAAAATTGCAGCAAACATTGGCTTGCCCTTAGGCCTATACTGAACGAAGCAGAAATCAGGATTCCTGCAGAGACACTGGCAAGGTATAAAACCCTTCCTCCACTAATTTTTCTGAACTGAAAGAGCAAGTGAAAGATAACATTCAATCCCTCCTTTTCAATTTTATTTAACAGTTAGAGAATTATTCCTACATTTGGCTTTTCAAATATATTAATTGGTTTTCTCACTTAAAGTCATGAACAAAGCTAAACTAGATTAATGGAGCAGCTACATATCTTCTAATATGTAAAAGGAAGCTAAATACTTTCCAGCTTCAGATTTCATTTTTTTTACTGGGGGATGGCTGGGCGTATGCGGTTTTTTGGTTTGATTTTTTTTTTTGTGGATTCTTTTGGGTTTTTATATGAGGAAGGAATATAAATCCTTACATGAGTTAATCTTATTCTTTAGCATGATGCCAATGCCTGACAGAAGCACTATGGTTACAAACGTGTGATTTTTTGCTTTTAAAAAGGGAACAGCATATTCTAGATGTAATGGGGGAGGAGGACAGTATCTGGGTTGTCCCTGGCAAACGATGGGATGAGGGGAAAAGGCTAAAGGGACAGGGTGCTGGCAAGGGCATTCAGCTGGTGACTCTGAACTTCACTGGCCACCTTACTGCAGACCTTTAGTCTTATGGAGATAGAGCAGGGACTCCTGAGGTAAGAGAAGCCAACAGGGAAACACCAGGGAAATATATGAAAGGAATTGAGGGAATTTCTCTAGGAAGGTGACATGTCTGAGACCTCAGCTGCATTTGTGTCAATGTACAAACAGAAAAAGCTGGAAGTCACTGTGCTGCTGGAAAGTTTTTTGCCATTACTGAACCTTGGTGGGGTGAATCCCATAAAGAGCAACAATTAATGGCTACAGGCTGTTCAAAAGAGGCAGAGGAAGAAGGAGAGGGGGAGAAGTCTCCCTTTGCATTAATAGCTGGATCAAGAGTTAAGGGTTGCCCCTGAAGAAAAATAATGAGCTGGCTAAAAGTCTGTTAGAATCAGAGACTGAGGCAACAAAGGGAACCTCATGCTTGTTGTTCAGTACAGGCTCCTGATCAAGTGGAGATTGTTTATGAAGCCTTCTTTCCCTGTAGAGAGGAGGTACGCTGCTTGCAAGCTCTTATCCTGCTGGAGGACTTCAACCATTCCAGCATCTGCTGGGAAAGTAGCACACAGAGCTGTAGGCAACCCCGGAGACTGCTGGAATACTTGGAGAATAACTTCCTGACCTACGCAGTAGAAAGACCTACCAGAGGAATGTGTTACTGGATTTGCTGGTCACCAACATATGTGAGTTTAAACTGGGGTCATCGATACTGGAGACAACCCAAACTGCAGTGACTCTCACTGGTAGAGTTTGCACATCTTGAGGGATATGGGTCAAATAAGGGGTAAAGTTAGATCCCTGAAATTCAGGAAAGCAAACTTCTAGATCTTCAGGGAGGCAGTCAACAGGATCTCCTGAAGACTGTTCACAGGAATAGTGGAACAGAGCTGGTAGAGCTTTAAGTGAATCTTCCGTAGAAATTAAGATCTGGCAAACCCCCAAGTGCAAGAAATCAGACAAGACAGGCAGGAGATGGCACGGCTGAGCAGGGAACAGCTAGTCAAACTAATGGGAAAGAAGCAAATGCACAGGCAGTGGAGACAAGGACAGGTGACCTGGGAAGGGCATAGAGATGAAGTTCAGTTGTGTAGGGATGAGGTGAGGGGTGAGATGAGGGATGGGGAGAAAGCTAAGGTACTCACCTTTTTGCCTCAGTCTTCAACGGCAACCTGTCTTCTCACACCTCTCAAGTGGATGGACAGCAGAATGGGGCCCAGTGGGGGCAGAGTCTCTCCCACTGTAAGTAAGGTCACTTCCAACCCACTCTATTAATCTATAGAATTTTAGAGATGTTAATAATGCATTAAGAACTGCTATTCAAGACATGCTCCTTGGAGCTAAATCTTCTTCACAAATTGATGTAAATTGACTTTTTCCACCTGTAAAACATAGGCAGGTAAGTTTTCCAGGGTTCTTCAAAAAAAAAAAAAATAAAAAAAAGAGAGACTGCACACATTGTTAGCTTTTTCATTAAAAGGCAAAGAATATTTTAGGAGATTATAGCTAGGTAGAGATAGAGGCTAGTTAAGTAAATATATGGATAGATAGATAGATAGATAGATAGATAGATAGATAGATAGACAAATAGATAGATGATAGATAGATAGATAGATAGATAGATAGATAGATAGATAGATAGACAGATAGATTCATTCCAAAGTCAAAGTTCTCACTTGGTCCTTCAGAATTCTGAAATACTGGATGTGTGTACCCTAAGTCTGAAGAAATAATCTTGCACACAAACAGTTCATGCTTAGAAACTTCTTTATATGAGTAATTCTGTCAATGGCACTCTGTGTCAATGCTTACCTTGAGTCATTCCCTTGGTGTTCACAATAGTCCTCACCACATGTGACATAACTATTGTCTTTCATTATTGTTGACCACAAAATTAACCAGAACCTGCACTGAGGCTTTGAAATCTAAGTATCAGATTGACATATATCTAGGAATATCTGCTTTTTCTGACAGAATAAATAGTTTATAAAGGGTTTTAATGCAACTTCTAACAGGGAATTTACCTTTGAAATCAAACACTTTGCACCATCAAAAATCACTCATTAAAGAGGTCCAGGCAACTATTTACCCTAGGAAGGCACAAGTCTTACATTTCCCAATTCTAAAAAGCATCACTCATGCTCTGTTTCTCAGGTTTTTGGATCTTCTTATTAATATTCTCTTGTTCTTTTCCTACTAGCATTTGAAGCCTGTGACTACTTTCTCTGTCTCTTGACAATTAGTCCTAACAGTCCCTGAAGTCACATGTGAATTGTACACATCACATTAGATGTCATCTTCTATTTTATATCAAAACATTTTACTTTACTTCACATGTACGCAGAGAGGCTCTTAACAATATTGAGGTCTTGGCATCATAAAAATACAAAAAAAAGAGTGGATTTTGTTGTGGAGGAAAATTGGACTGATGTAGTTTACTTTAAAAAAAATTTACTGTTTTACTATTCATTATAAATCCTTTTATATTATTGCATTACCTTTGCATATACATTGAAGTCACTAAATATTACCTCACAGAAGTGATCACACCATACTGAGCATTTCCCATTTACACTAATTCCCCATGAAATTATCAATCCAGACTCTTTTATTTGTTGTTTACAATAAGGGTTTTAAAACAACACATCACTGAATCAGATACAAACAAAGAGGAAATAGCTCTCTGTCATACCTACCTTTTATTATCCCTTACCTTTCTGAGTACAAAATGTTGCTATCTCAAAATAGAAATGGTTCACACCTTTTCTGTGCATTTTTTCCAACATAAATGACTGTCTGCATAGACCTACTTTGCAGTAACTACCATAAAATAATGCCAAGAAACAGTGCTCTTTAAAACAATGCTTATTCTGGTTCTTCTAGAACAAGAACCAACTATTGTCAGGTGTTCCTGAGTGCCAGTAAATCACAGGATACTCACTCAAAGTTGTAGATCTAAAACAGTAAAAAAGCAGGGCATGTTCCATGGCAGAGTTTATGTTTCAAGTATACACAATACAACATTACGTTATTTGTCCTTCATTGGTATCTCAATGATAAAGTTTTCTGCACTGTTGCCTACATGTTGAACCTTAAAAAAATTTTAAACAGCACCCAGGGATGTAATATCATGGCATTCTAGCCACAATGCACAGGTCCAGTTACAGCAACTGCTGTAACTTCAGCAGTTCTTGGAGAAGGTAATGGATTGGATAAATATTAACTTCATGAAAAACAAAACTCTTAACATCATAACAAAAATAGCAGTGGAAAGATAGAAACTCATACCAACACAGCAAATATCTGCTAAAGTATCAGGCACTGTCTTGCTTCAGACAGTTTTCTGAAATGTCTTCCTTCCAACATATGTCAGAGAAGCATTTAGGACTTTTTATTACAGCTGTGTATAGTATTTCAGAAAAAACAAGTTGCAGGAACAAGTAAAGCAAAGTTGTCTGTACTGGCAAGACCACAACCAGCATGTCAATGGAAGAGATTATTCCCTTATATGAAGTATTTTCATTACTTCACCTGAGCACTGTATTCAATTTCAGGCTTCTCAGCACAAGACAGGTATGGGCATCCAGAAGCATGTCCAGTTACCATGGATGCAATGCCTTGAGTTTTATATTGCCTTGAGCTTTCATATTTTTCATATTTTTCATATTCTGTATCACACTAGTGTATAACTCTGAACTTCATATGAAGTGTTAGCAAGTTCTCTTCACAGTTTAATTAGACAAAACAATCTTTTTCCAGCCTGAGAATCAAGGACACTGTTGCAGCTCTAGGCTCAAAAAGTACAAATATCAGTAAATTGAGGAGAGCAGCCTGGGAGGATGGGACTTCATAACCTGAAGCTGTAACTGGACAATTAACCCCAACGTGTAAATGGACCAAAACTTATAAAAGGGTGAAAACTCAGAGTCCATCTTTGGTCCATCTTGAGTCCATCTCAGGTGGACACAGCCCATGGCTGGGCTCTTGTACTGCCCAAGGTATATCATTTGAAGGCCTTTTAATAAATGCCTACTTTATTCCTTCAACATTGTCCAGCTTCTGTTCCAGGTCAGCCTCTCACAGGCATCAGCTGCAGCAAGAGAAAAGCCCCAGAGAGCAGGGGTTTATTTAGCCTTAGGAGCAGAAGTCATCTAATGTCCATCTGCAACTATCAAATTAGATCATGGCTATATGTTAATAGAAGGCACATAGTCACAAAGTAAAAGCCGGGAGAAAAAAGTAGGAAAATAATAGCTTTTCACATAGGCAAAATTTTTACAGCATGAGAAGAATCAAACACTGTACCATATGCTGAAAGACATTGTAGAATATCCATCCTTGGAGATGGTCAAAACTCATCTGAACAAAACCATGAGCAACCTGATTTAACTGGACCAGCTTCAATGAGGTTGTACTGAATGACACATAGAGGTCTCCTCCAAACTAAATTACTCTGTGATAGTGCCAGCTGACTGCAATAGAGAAAACATTGAGCCCAGGCACTTGTTAGCTTTTAACTTTTCAACAGTGCTAGAAAGCTGAAATTGCTATCAACTCTACCATTATACCACTCATACAGTGCAGTTGATTGACAAGTGCTAATTTAAGGGAAATAAATGAAGTTTTACTGCTTTTAGTTTCTGATTGGTCAACCAACAGGGAGCCAATATAGCCAGAAGTGAGAAAGCTGGTTTGTATTCAGGCATATCAAATGCTGGTGTGACACCAGGACATTATCAACCTTACTATGTAATCCACCAAAAACTGTGAAGCTGGATGGGTGTTAATCACGGGGTACTCAAGGACTGGATACAAACCAGAATTTTTATTGTTTCCTGGAGTAGACAGGATGAAAGAACCCTTTATGCTCTCCATGGCTGAGTTGATTGTAAAAATTAGAAACAGGCAGGGAAATAGTCTATGTATTTGCTTACTTCATATACATAGTTCAGAAAGAATTTCAAACCAAATGCTATACATCATGGAAGGATTTTTATAATGTTAGTTTTTAAGACTAAAATTGCAGTTTAAACTTTTCTGGACTAACAAACAATATAGAAAACTCTTTATCCTGTTTTCTTCATCACTTTAGCCAAGGTGTGTGAAAGGAAATGTTTTGATTTCAAACTGTTAATCTCTTGTGTACAACCAGTATCAAACCCAGACCTAGAATTCCTCCAAGTAATCTAGATGACTTTTCAGTTTCTTTCTTCTCTAAACACAATGTGGAAAGGGTACAGTGCAAAGGACATAGCTGTGTAGAGCTGAACTACATCTGCAATATTACTGAGACAAGAGACCCTTTCCCTTTACATTGTAAATTTTTCCACTGATGTGAAAGAAGTTCTGTGTTACCCTTCACAAAGTGCCACCTACTAACAGTAAGAATTGAGGTTGGATCACTAAAGGAAGGTTTTTCTGTTTTTCTGTAACACCTAGGTAAAGCACTCTCACAACAAGAACCCATCTAATGAGGCCTGAATATGTGTATATGTATGTGTAAGAACACATTTCAGTCCTCAACAAACTGTTTACTGTTCAAACATTAAATAAATGTAGAACTGTTTTAATCAGCTGAACAAATATTTAATGTACACTCCCATGTAAGAGCTATGTTTAAAAATATCGCTTAACAGTTAACATAGGGAATTTATGGAAACTAATGCTCTGAAAGGTAAAACAAATACTGTCTAAACAAAACTTGCACACTAAAACAAAAGTCATATCTTGTCAACCTCTGTCTAATGTAATCTTTGTTATTGATACCATCAGTCCTTTATGTTGAAGGGTTAGCAGGATTGGCTTACTACAAAAATGCTTTGGTTTTCAAGAAGTCATAATTGCAGTGCAGAAATGGGATTAGTTTCTAATAAACCAACTGAGGAGTGTAATGTTAATGTTACATTCACAGCAGGGCTTCCTCTGTAGAGTAAATGTTTGTTTACTCTCTGGGATCCAAACACTGAAGGTCATTCATTGCAGGAGTAGCTGGATTTCCGTCTACAGCTGTTAGAAAGGATTTGTAAAAATTCTGACAGGAAATTACAACTTCTTTGAAAACACATGTGCCTGAATAGTTTCTGTGTAAATATAGTACAATGCTGGCAGAAAGAAAAAGCTTTTTAGATATAATCTCTTGAAAATACATAAATGTGCTTCACCTAGGCTTTATCTATTTTTATACAGTTTATAGATGTCTTTTTGTCTTTCCTTGAAATGAGTGTGCGTCCACAGGAAGTTTTTCAAACTATTATGTATTGACAAAGAGGTGGTATTCCCACTGGCCTCACAAATTGGAGCAGAAATTTAGTACCTTTACTCATATGCATTTTGTTAACAAAAAACATTAGAACGTGCCGCAAACCCTTCTCTCATCAACAGTTTGCTTTATTGTACATAAAAGCAAATACAAAACTAGGCAGAATATCTTTATAATATTTTTAAAGATTACTGGTTCTAACATTCAAATATGACACAAGTCTTATAAACATGACCCTAAATGCCTAGTAGCATAAGAAACAAAGTCAGAAAGCTATCTATTTTGATTTGACAATAATTGAGCCTACTCTGCCCCTTACTGAAGCAAGGAGCACAAATTATTTCTCTGTAAGAGCATAACAGAGCATGTTCGGGTCACTCAGATATCTGTTTTACAAAATACTCCTTCCTTCAGGTTACTGGTTACTTCAGGGGAGAACCAGAAAGTAGTAATTATTAAAAGTAAAAGAAACTTGCAATTCAGCAAGATTAAAGTTACAATGTCTAGATACAAATGAATAGACAGTTGTATAATATGGGGCTCCTTGTGTGCTCAAAGAATGTGGCAAAATCCACCTGAAGGAAGCTAGCCCTTTCAAGGATTAAATTTGCTTTGACCTGTCCTCACTCCAAACCTGTGTTTTATTTATCTGTGAGGGTGGTTGTATGAATCAGAACTACTTGCACTTATGTCAGAAGAGAGGTACTATGCTTGATGAGAATTCCAAAGATGTGTCTTAATTACACTTTTAATTGCTTCTGACTCCCTTGAAGTTTGTGTAACACAAATTTTGAGTTCAATATCACATGAGATTATTTGCATCATTTAACATCCTATATGGCAGGTCTACACCTATTTTAAATAACTTTCTTAGATGAAACAACATTAATGCAAATGTAAAAGATAAAATATGAGTCTAGGCATATTTAGTTTTGGAAAAACAAAGACCTGATCCATTTCATATGCACTTTATTGGAATATATTTTGGAAACCGGAGAGATACAAGATCTTCATCAATAGGTTTTTGGAGATTTTCTCCCTCAGAGGCTGTCTGGAACTCTTCTGTACTGAAGTGTGTAAACTTGCAGAAAGAAATATTTCTCCCACAAGCATAGCCCTTCTCTTCTGTCTAGCTGATGCATTGTAGCAACAGCACTTTGCAACAGTCGTGATGAGAAGGGTGAAACTCGATTCCCCGGAATGGCAGCAGGCAAGATGCCTGCCATATACATCATGGGTATCAAAAGCAGCTTTCCAGCTACCACTCGGATCACACTCTGAAGGACCCCAAAGATTAGGAGCTAATACCACATTCACTGACAGTAAATTATGGCTAATTGCCTTCTTAGCCAAGTTCCCTTTGTTGTGCTTGTTTCTGTCTGGAATCACAGTGGCACAGAGGTACTCCATGAGGACTAATTGCCATCAATGAAAAGTAACAAAATACTTGCTTTCAAATTGCACACTCTTCTACAGAGCCTGTAAAATTGTTGTGTGTCCCTAAGCCAAGAGGGTGTGTTTCCATGGCAATGAGCAAAGATCAGTATTTAAGTTTGTGGCACATGTGAACTATATCAGAGGAAAAACAAAAGACAAAGGGCTGTAAAATCTAATAAGTAATTATTGTTTAGTAAGAACTAAACGAATCAGACCCTATTCTGTATTTCAGAGCCCTCTGCAGAGCTTTTTCTCACTTTAACTGCTCAAAAACAATTAGACTGCCAGTAGCTCTGCTTACAAGTTGTTATAAACACATATTATAAAGTTGGGTTTTCACAAATATTAAGATGAGTGTTGTACATAAAAGGTTATTATAAATACATATTATGGTATTGTTTGGTTTTTTTTCTTTCTTTCTTTTCGCACCCATATAGGGTGGATATTATATATGTGGTATGGAAATAGTTTTAAAAATATAGTTTTCTTTAGAAGTAAAGTAAATTCATAAGGTGTCTTTGTAGTGGGTAGACTGACTGCCTGGTCAGGATAGCACCCAGTGAAGACCCCTGCTACTGATATGAAGAATCTGCTGCTGATAGACCAGCTCCCAGCACTGACCATGTGTAGAAATTATAGACCAAGTCCCAAACTAAGACTGATAGGAAGAATTAATTAAAACCACAGCCAAGAAACACACATGCTCTAAAAAGGCAGGACCAAGGAGTGGCCATTCAAAGCAGCTCACAGAAACATGGAAGTAAGTTCTTAGAAAAGTTCAAACATACTTATTTAAGGTGGGGCAGGTCTCTGGGACAGGTGTGCTCTTGGCTCTTGGCCAGAGACAGCCCGGCCATGTATTTTGCTTTATTGTCTCATCCTTATTGTCTTTTATTAAACCCTTTAAATCCTACCAAAAAGGTGACCTTCATTTTTCATGTAAGTGTTAACTTGTTAACAAGTAGCTCTGTTACAAGGGTGGATTTATATGAAATTGCAATTAGCGTACAGACATAGCTCAAGATGCAACAATAATATGATGATATTTGGATGTCAGGTGTGTTGGGGGTTTTTAGGTATTTGTATGATTAATTAGTCAAAGTTTTTACAGTTTGCCTCCTTACTGGGATATTTTAAACACCATGTTTCAGATGCAACTGAAAAATATAACTACTGGCCAAATTAAATGACTCTTATAATTTTGTATTTACTCAGAGGGAGTTTGTGAGGAGCCAGTTTAGTTTTGATTTGCTTCAGCCATGGTTGTTGGAGGCATGTGGAGGAGTCAACTAGAAGAAGCCTTGTCTCTGTAAGGACTTCATCCAGCAACCTGTCACATGGGACAGGCAGTAGGAGACACTGAACTCCCCAGAGAGGCTTCTCCAACCTGATGACAAAAGTTTGGGCTGGGCCAAAGGTGTCCTGTCAGGAGGCTGGCTTTGGGAAGAGCCAGGGGCATAAAAAGCAACTGTGTCACAAGCCTGGGTGGCTTTTCGAAACTTGGTTTTTAAGTGTAGGCTTTTGCCTTGTGGCTTTTTTGAGATTGTGCTTTTGAGGTTTGGTCATTGGCTTTTCTGAGAATTGCTCTTGAGTCGGGGCTTTTTGAGTCTTGTGTTTTTGCTTTGGCTCCAGCCTGCTAAGGTCTGCTTCTTGCCCTGGCACTAGCCTGTTTTTGCCCCTTATGCCCTTGCCCTAGCCTGTCTTTTGGCTCTCCTGCCCTCACT
>VYXF01007251.1:94343-117914 GCA_013397295.1 Polioptila caerulea
AACTGAAAAATATAACTACTGGCCAAATTAAATGACTCTTATAATTTTGTATTTACTCAGAGGGAGTTTGTGAGGAGCCAGTTTAGTTTTGATTTGCTTCAGCCATGGTTGTTGGAGGCATGTGGAGGAGTCAACTAGAAGAAGCCTTGTCTCTGTAAGGACTTCATCCAGCAACCTGTCACATGGGACAGGCAGTAGGAGACACTGAACTCCCCAGAGAGGCTTCTCCAACCTGATGACAAAAGTTTGGGCTGGGCCAAAGGTGTCCTGTCAGGAGGCTGGCTTTGGGAAGAGCCAGGGGCATAAAAAGCAACTGTGTCACAAGCCTGGGTGGCTTTTCGAAACTTGGTTTTTAAGTGTAGGCTTTTGCCTTGTGGCTTTTTTGAGATTGTGCTTTTGAGGTTTGGTCATTGGCTTTTCTGAGAATTGCTCTTGAGTCGGGGCTTTTTGAGTCTTGTGTTTTTGCTTTGGCTCCAGCCTGCTAAGGTCTGCTTCTTGCCCTGGCACTNACCTTCTCCCCCCATTCCTTTCCCATTTTACTTCCTCTTGCTCTGACTTATCTAACCCTCTTTAGTGGGGTAACTCCTTTATATTTTGTTTTTTCGTTACCAATAAATGGCTCTTAGATACAACGTTTGTCTCCTTGGACTTAATTTCGTTCCTGACCATCTATTTTTATAAGACCTCCTCGCAGTTTTCCCACTGTGGAATGCGACAGAGCTGCAGAAAGGTTCTGTTAAGGTTTTGTGCAGAGGAAGCAACATCCACATGTACTGTTTCTACATCAATGTAAAACAGATTACATCAGCGATAAACCAATAATAACCACTAACCAAAAACAAACAAACAAACAAACAACAACCAAAACAAAACCAAAAAAACCCAAAAAAACTTTTGCATGAGGAATGGATTCAGAGTTAGACCACCATGTAGGCCACTCTGGGTTTTGAGTTGCTGTTTAACCTCAATTCTGTAAAACTGCCCTAAACAGACATGGAGGGTAAATATTTTGAACCAGAAACATTCATAATCCTTTAATTTTACTCACTGAGTAGCAGGACAGGTACTGACATCAAGAATTCTTGAACTGAAACATAATACTAGAAAAAAGGACACATCTACTGATTCTCACTGCTGTAGAAGAGATCATGCCCTTCCTGAGATTCTAAGCACTTGTGTATCTTGCTGTATGGGCAGGTGCATTACGGTTACTGCTTCTTGTTCTCAACATAGCTGTGATGATAGGCCCTGTAAACACACATCCACTTCTAAAGATCCACATAGTAGGTAAATACCTGAGGCAGACTGTCAGACAGCAAAGAGAAGTCTAGGGAGAGTTTATTATATAATGAAAATGTTAAAAGGGTTGTAAATTTGGATTTGTATTAGACCATATTGCAGGCCAATGCCCTGGAATTTATTATTAATAAATCAAAATAAATGGCCTAATTTAAAAAATATATAAAGTTGCATCAGGTCTCCCTAAATTCACCAATGTTTTTCTCAGTGTTTGTGAGAGTTAGATAAATCTCTCAGTATTTTTATGATTAATCCTTCACCATTTTAACCAATGAGGAGTTTACTATTCAAGTGAATAAAAACAGGAACAGAATTCCTTTTTTTTTCTGGTCTATATAAAAGTCAAATTAGTGTTACAGCAAATATATTTGCCAGCAAATATTCCTGAGTTGGAATATGATTGCAAGAAAAATGGCATAGTATGGCCCATGTGGACTGGTCTGTACATCTTACATGGTATCTGTAATCCTTAGACCATCGCAGCTACAGGATATAAGGTATAAAGGCATTTTTAAGCAATGTAGCTTCTCTTATTTGAACAAAGATAAAGCTCAGGGGGAAAATGGGGTCATGTGAGCTTTTATCTGCTGAAGTTATCTGCTAGCTTTTGGTGAGTTTTAAGATTAGCTATGTGCACTGTTGATAAACATTTGTACAATCATGAGATTCTCACGTATTTGTCAATGATTTGAAGTAAGTTACTCTTTTTGGACACATCAGCAATTCTTGGACTATTCTTTGATAAGCAGGACTAGAAATTCTAGTCTTGGGTGTATGCATTCCAAACATTGTTTAGAAATAAATCACACTTTTTAACCCTGAGAATCTCATTATTTTTAGAGTGGAATTTATGTATATTATGTACATTTAAATCTTCACTTATAAAAATTTGTGTATTTAAAATAGAATTCTAAATATTGTTCCTTTTGTTTTACAGACAGTTGAGAAATTTCTCCCAAATATTTAAAGATTGCCCCAAAGATTCCATAGAAACTCACTAAGAAAATGTTTATTTCTGTGCAGATCTTACCTCCACTCTGTCCTTTGATAATGACAATATAGAATGCAACAAAACCTCAGCTGTTCAAAAAAACCAAATGGCCCTTACAATATGAATGTAAAGCTAAACAAAATAGGTTGTAGGTTTATGTACAGCACAAATACAGTGTGTATTAAAAGTGACAGCCGCAATGACTCTTTGAAGACAAAAAATTAGCTCTTCTCTTCAAAAACACAAAGAGACTATATATATTATTAGACTAAGTATTTGGCTGCTAAGTGCACACGATTATCTCTGGGTTTATACGTATTTATGAATCTCCCTCCCAGATGGCTTTGTCTGTCCAAACGTAGAATTTGGGGCAGGATATCAGTTTTTCACATCACATGTAACTGTAATATTAACTTACTTGAACCCTTTGTAGCATCTTCTCATGAAGAAGTAGGGAGAGGTAAAAATGTATCACAGGCAACTATTAATCTAGGTTTTCTCTGCTAAATCCAAATAAAAAATTTCACTATATATTCTTCAATCTTAGAAGAAAAAACATAAGCGTACCAATTTCCTCGTCTTTGTTTACTAAATTTTAACCAGAGGCAGCCAGACAACAATGAAATTCTGATAAGGTAGGATCTTAGGTGGGATCTCCACTTCATTTTAGTCCAAGAATATAACCTTGTCACAGTTCCACCTTAGAAAATTGTTTCTGCTTCGCAGATTTACCCCGGGACATTAATTCCTATTCAACAGGTACACACTGCCATCTAAAGGCCAGTCCTTGGACTTTTCTAGACCATTTGGGTTCCAGTGTCTCTGCTGATGCTTCTCACTGCGTCGCAATTCTTACTTGCAAAAGTAAAAGGTGACATTTTGGAAGAAAATATAAGGAAAGATCTTATATCTTAGGCTGAAATGGCAAGGTGATACTGAGTCAGGCGCTGCAGACCTGCCAACAGCAGCTGTGCTTCTGGGAGATGTGACATGACTATCCCAGCCCAGCAGCTGACTCTTTCAATTGGAACTTTTCTGGTCAGTTACTTCACAGGGACAGGCTGAAGTGTAAGATTCAGACCTCCAGACTAAGGCTATTACCACTGCAGCAAAAACTAAATGGAGACCAGAACTACTTTTCACACATCAGGTTATATTCTTACATCTTTACTTATCACTTGTGGATAATAGTGAGTTATTCTTCCATTAAAGCAGAATTTGCCTCTCTAAGCAGACAGTTGCCTTTACACTGTCTTCAATAAATAATTTAGACTGGGTATATTGTTCTCAGGAGCTCTGGTTTTAGCTGTCCATTTACAACTCTGTGAACATTTTGTATCACATATCTGTATACTCATGTACATTAAAAAACAAAAAAAACCCCTCACACCATTAAATTCTTTCCTTTGAAGAAGCACATGGTTGTCACACTTCAGGATATCTTCTGAATTAACCAAAAATTTGTGTCTGCTTCCAAACATTGTCTGTTTTTTCACTGGGGAATAGGTAGCTCAGTACATTCCCATCATCCTGAAGATCCTTTGGGACTTCTTAAATCTATATTCATTCCTCAGGGCGACAAGGAACGAGAACAAGTACTGACACATATCCTTTACTGGTATGTATTCTAAGTCAATAAAAGCAGAAGCAAAGAGCTTTTACAAAGCAACATTTGACCTCAGCCTATACCAGGTGATGCTTCCCATTGGTATGATTTGCTAAGGAAATGTATCAGCATTAAGTACAAGCTTTCTCTGGATTTTGAAACAAGAACTTTAAATAACCACATTCTCCAGCTGGAGCTAAATGACATACAACTACAAATAATGATACTAGTACAACTCAAAACACAAAGGAAAATGAGATGAAGATTCTTTTCTCTAATTATAGGGCTGCCTATAATTTGGTATGATAGGAGAAGATTCTTGTCATGCAAAAAAAACAATGAAAAAACCCCAACAAAAATCCCCCAAACCAAAATGCAAAGCATACCATACCCTAACATTATTTTGATTGATTAATTTAGTTAAAATATCTCAGTAGAACCTTCAGTCTCCCTGCTATGTGTATTTCAGTTGAGGGGTATGGAATGTCCTAGTTTAGTCTGGGATGGAGATAATTTTCTTTCTGCTACCTGGGACAGGGCTTTATTTGGATTAAATACAAAAATAATGCTGATGAGACATTGATATTTTAATTGCTTCTCAGTAGTATAAGGACTTTGCAATTTCCCATGCTCTGCCAGCCAGCAGGTGCACAAAAAGCCAGGAGAAAGCTCAGCCAGGACAGCTGACCCAAACTGGCCAAAGGGACATTCCATTCCACTGAATGTCATGCCCAGTATATAAACTGGGGGAACTGGTGAAGAGGTACTGATCATTGCTGGAAGGGCTGGTCATCGTTCAGTGGGTGCTGAGCAATTGCCTTGTGAATTACTTGTTTCTCTTAGGTATTATTCCTCTCTCTTTTTAATTTTATTAATTTTATTAATTTTATTAATTTTATTACTTTTATTACTTTTATTAATTTTTATTTTATTTTTAGTAGTAGTAGCTTTAATTCAGTTGTTAAAAGAGTTCTTATCTCAAACCATGGGCTTACCTTTTTTTTGATTGTTTTTCCCATCCCACCAGTGCATGGGTGGGAAGTGAGTTAACAACAGTGTAGTACTTATTTGCCAGCTGGTGTCAAACCATAATAAAAAAGAGCAACACAGTAGACTTAAAAAACTTGTACCATTGCACAGGACCATCACTGGACTACAGTAATTTCTAGACTGTCTAATAAACAAAATTCCTCTGTTGGAAATATTGCAAACATAGATTAACATGCTAGCTCTAAGAACAGTAGTGTCCGCAGTCAATAGCATTTTTAAAGTAGATTCCTAGAATATCAATTTCACAGTCACAGCTTGGAAGCCTAGAATCTGAGATTCAGAAAAGGTAGGTAAAGAGATGGCATGAGGAACCATCTTTAGAATTGTACATATTATCTTGATCAAGGGAGCAGGTATGTGAAGTGTGCATCCACCCCCAGACTAATCAAAGCACAAGACTAATCAAAAGTAACAAGACTGGGTGAGCAACCCTGACATCTTTCTGGAGTCCCAGGACTCATGGCAACCAGGATAAACAATCATTACTTCAGCACAAGCTATGAAAGCATCCTAGCTTTGTATTTTCTTTAACTCTTATGGCAATTCTGCTTCTGTGGAGCTTGGCCAGATTACTGCTTATTAAATCAGCAGAAATCATATGAAATTAATTTTTACCATGGAACCAAATGATAGGCCTTGAAAAAGATATGTAAAATGTTCAACCTTCGATATTATATTTTGGATAGCAATGTGGTTTTAGACTTTTTGCTTTTTTGGCATTTTACTGCTTGTTCTAAGAANTAATAATAATAATAATAATAATAATTATAGTAAGATGAAAAAATACTGTATATTATCCCACTTATGCTAAATACATGCAGTCCCTTCTTTCTCACACAGGTAATTTATAGAAGGGACATTTCTGAAATGGTTGGGCTGACAGGTTTCCAGCAGTAATGTATGGTTACTACACTCCCTGTTCCTGTCCCAATTAAGCAGATGAAAATTTGAGAATGGTGAGGGAGTGAGACACTTGTAGTTCCAGTTCATCTTTCCTATTCTTCTAGGTCACTTTACCCCAGATTTTAGTTCCGACCAACTATTTGTTTAAAGTGCTTGCTATAATTTTTCTGTCTGTATATATAAAATCATAAATCAGTAGTCAAATTTTCTGCAAGGAACATGACCTATGTAAACCTAATTTCCTGAAGTGAACCTCCAGATAATTTAAATCTATGAAGTCTATAGATTCTGCTCTATCCCACTATAGTCAAGCATTTGGATTTCTGTTTTGAATTGCCAATACATCTGTACAATCTGTTTACTTTTCATCCTCCAACTCTTCCCTCAAGTCTCCTCTTGCTATTTGCTCTGGTTAATTGCAGACACAACTCCCAGAGTATGCAGAGTTTGGATTATTTGTTTACCTCCCTTTTCACAGGGAAGTTTATGATGAAATTTCATCTCTCCATTAAATCCACTGAAACACATAAGTAACTAGATCCTTTTAAGATTTCAGAGTTTAGTGTACAAATGTAAGAGTTGAAATTTCTAATTAATGCAGTAAAATACACCTTTTTCCAAGCAGAGGGCATATAAAATATGACATAATGGCTATGAACTTTTTACATTAGTTATATGTATATGTTTCATACAGAGAGAGATAATATGCAATCATGGGGGAAGAACAACTTGATTGAACATTCACCTTCCAATCATCAAGGAGTATTTATGAGCATCTATCTTTATATCTCAACAGATTTGACTTGCTGCAAAGTTATTAGTTAGCCTGTTAGCATTTTGCTTGGTGATTGTTCTCCATTAGGCACAGTATTACAGATTTTTTATTTTGCGTGTGTGCATGGAATAGGATGAAGTGAAGACAACTTTTACATTTGTTTAAGAAATCTGAAACACTTTTTGAAGGAAGTTGTTATATTTCTGTGTAATTTTTCTTTTTTAAGCTAAAAGCATAAATAGCAGTTTAGTTACATCCATTACTTCAAATTTTGAGGAAATAGGACAGAGCATCCACTAATCAGCCAAGAAGAGCCTGAATCCTGTGCAAGTTCATGACTTATTTCTCAAAACAGAATGAAGAAATGGAAGTAAAGTACATGGAAGGGAAAGTATTGTTCCTTTTCTTCAAAAAAACCTTGAAATATGTTCAAAAACATTTTATGAGGTCACACTAAAAAAAAAAAAGAGTAATTGGAAGAAAAATTCTGCTTGTCTAAGCGAAGAGCACATTTGTAGCAGTAGGGTAAATGTTTTATCGATTGGGAAACTGGGAAACTCAGGTCATTACTCACCATGGGCTAAAGAATAATTGCTAATGCTCTGGCGGAAAGATTAAAAACAGTTTCTGGAAGTATTTCTTACAATGATCAATGGTGTATCATCCCAGGCCATTGGATCTTCAATAACATTTTTCCCTTTTGGGATACAATCAATTTTTATAATATGATTCATTTGCCAGCAGGCATGCTTTCTTCATGCAATGAAAAGGCACTTATGCACCTTATATTGTTGAAAAATAATCTTATACATCCAGAGCCCAAGCTCTGATATGAAAGATTTTTCCAAAATCATCTCTATTTTTAAGTGGATTTGGGAAGTAGATGTGGTGAATGGTTGCTAGCTTTTGTATTGTTTTCCCTCATTTGGTTTCCATAAAAGTATTTGTAAAGCTTTTAAAATAAGAATCATTATTACCGCACTGATGTGCAAGAATTTAATAGATAGTAAAGTGAGCCATTCTCTGACCTGTGGGTGGCTTAAGTAATTTGTTGTCTGAACATTAATTGTAGTGGTAATTCAGGTCAGGGGTAACTATAGGGCTACTCTAGCTCATTTCAAAAAATCTTGTATACTTCTGTTTAAGTAACCAAATGCTGCACACCACTTTGAAATTGTCTGTCTTAATGAATATCTGCTTAAATAATTAAAACTAGCAGGATTTCAAAATCAAATGTATGTAAACACAGTACTAATTATTTCTTATTCTGAACAGGAAACATTCCTGACAGAGAGAGCAGTTGTCACAGCAAACAGCTGACTTGATTGATAAACAAGACAGATATAAACCTAGACTCATTTACAGTTCCAGCTAAGATCAGAAAACTCCTCGCAGCCAAAGCAAAGGGGTATCTATGAGGCAGAGACACAGGTACAGTTGGGAGTGCCTCACTCTTTTTGCCCAATGTCAACTGTACCATCTTAAGGGACCTGAAAGCTTTTAACCAAGATATTTCTTTTCCATTTGAGTTTTACATGTCAAGAAATTTCACAATAAAAACCTATTAAGGTTTTCTTATAAGAATCTTACTTTAAACTGACAGTGTAATTGGCAGCATCTCATACTCTGAGACAACCAAGTCTAAAGTTTGTACAATTTCTGCAAATATTAGTTAACAGAAAACTGCAAGTTAAATTGGCTAACAAGAAGGCCTAATAGTGCAAGTCTTCATGTTTTTTAACAGATGCAGAGAATGGCTTTCTCTAGAAAAGTTCATACCATACTCAAAAAAATACACTCTGTTAGTCAACTAAGAAAGGCCATAACTATATTAACATTAGTAGAAGATCAAAGGATGGAGCAACTATCTAGCAGGATACAAGTGTTTTCCTCAGTTTTTATTGTTCAAGTAGGTTTAAGCAAATTTCACAAAAAATGTGAATGTGTAACAGGCCACAGACATTTTTTTATCTGTGCACGTATTGGCTCTGGCTGGGATAAAGCTAATTTTCCACACAGCAGCCCTCATACTGCTGTGTTGCACATTGGTAGCTTGAAAGGTTTTGAAAACACACCAGTGTTTTGGCTGCTGCTGAGCAGCGCTGGCACAGCTTCAGCAGTGTCTCACTGACAACCGCCTCATCTTCAAAAGGTCAGTAGCTGAGGATGGACAAGAACTTAGGAGAGGGCATAGCCAGGACAGCTGACTAAAACTGACCACAGGGATATTGGGAATATTCCATACCATAGGGCTTTGACTCAACAATAATAGCTAAGAGGAAGGCTGAGGATGAAGAAGGGATGGGATGGAGTGAGCATTTGCGATTACAAAGCAAACTCCTTGCCCTTCTAGTGTTAGATCATGGCCAAAGTGAACCCACCACAGTGCATCATGTACCTGTTAGATTAAGATTCTTTCAACACTTTCATAGAGTTAGAAAAAAAACTCGTTTTCAAGGACATTGCTTAAATGACAATCTGGTTGGTAAACAGAAATAATTTCCATAGTGTAGCTTCAAAATTTGCATTCTGCCTTGACTCCGAAAATTATTTAGGAGGCATATATGAATATTTTTTATTAAGGATGTACAATTAATCTGTTATTAACACAAATATCACTTTATTCTTGATGTTGCTACTTGATTTTTCCTTCAACACAACAAATGGCTACCACTATAACTTGTTTATCTTTTTAGACAAAACAGGATGTTAAATATTTGAATTCATCCTATCTTTACAAAGTAGTACAATCAGCATAAATTTTAGGTGTTATGTTTTCAGAATTTCTAACATATGTCCTGTGTTAGCATTTAATAAATAATTTTCTCATTCAGGTCTTGGGGTAAATTGATGTTCTTCAGCCTCAGAGGTCTGAAAGTTTCTGTAGTATCAAAATGTTACTGGTTTACACTAAACTTGTAAAAAATTGACAAGCAGGCTACAGAGAATAAGTAACTTCCCTCCCCTTCCCCTCCAAAAAAAAGCATCTAATGGAAGACTGTGAAAATAAAACACAGAGAAGAGAAAATTAATACAATCTAAAAGAATAGACTGGAGTGCATCATGGAAACTTAATCATGAAATGTCAATATAATATTCTCTCTACAGAGACTTCCAAGTATATAAAATGTGGATTTGTTTTAATTAAACTCTCTAAAATATTTTTTTTAATCACATGTAATTTGTTTAAAACCAGAAACACCTGTAATGCTCCAAGTATGAGATTTCCAGTACACATTCTAAAATGCAGCAATTTCTAAAACAAAACCAAAAACAAACAAGCAAAAAGTTATTTGGAAAATACATGTTCAAAACTATTTGGAAACATGTAAGAAGTGGGCCAAGACTAGCACTGCTCAGTTTTGTTGGCTTGTCCTTGTCCTGACACATTGTGCTTATGGACTGATGATCTCATTTAAAAATAAAAGGCATTCTTAGAGCATTCTTCACATACCTCAATGAATGATGAAATATTGTGCAAGGTCTTATTTTTTATTCTTTACGGTGAAGAATAAGTCAGATTATTTCCTCCCTAGCGCAATTCGGAATTAGAGTTTGACCTGTGAACCTGTAAGGCAGTTACTTCCCTGACATCTTCAGATTTAGCTTGTCCCCATCATATTTTTTAATTACTGATATCCATAATATTATATTGTTATAGGTACCCACTCCGGAAGGAATGCAATAAACATAGTGACTATAACTAAATTAATTTTTTGAAGAGAAGATCAAAGCTGCCTTTAATAAAAGACATCTTTGGTATAAGGAGGCTTACCTAGAGGAGATATATATTCTTTACTGCTTTAAGAAAAGCAGTTTTTCTCATCTGCCTGAGTTTCCCCTTTTTTATTCTTTAAGGAAAAGGGGAAGGGAAAGCAAGGAAGTGAGAATATAAAGGACAAGACTCAAAGGCTAATCAACTTAAAGTAATTTAAAAAACTTTATATTGTAAAAGGAAGTCACGGGGGAGAGGATTGAAAGCAATTTATACTTACATAGATGCAGACAATCCAATACAAAAAAATTGGTAACGATAACCCACTACTCAAATAAATTTCAGTCTTAATTTTTAAAAAACAATACAATCCAGACGTTTTTCTCAGATTCACCAATTTAAAACTTTCATAAGGTAGAAAGCATTTTCATGACCAAACTGTCAAGCATATTAGAAATCATACGTTTAACATAAAGACAGACAGAGTACCTACAACTCCTTCTCACGTCCATTAGTTCAGAGCCAGCTGCAGAAGCGTAGCCCCTCAGAAACAAAAGAAAATAATTTTTTCTGTCTCCTTTGTATTTAGACATTTAACTGACTTAGTGGCAGGCATTCAAGGGTGGAAGCCAAATTAAAAGCAAACACTTTAATAAACCCCTAACTGGAAACAATCCCAACTGAAATCAAGGTGAGTTTTGCTATTGGCTTCAGACTTTCATCTCAAACTTTCTATTTCTACAATGGCTGAAAATTGGATGTGATTGCTAGTATAGAAAACTTACAATTCAGAAGGGCCCATAAACATGATCTGCACAAAGAGGTTCTCCATACAATTTGTTAATACTGACATTTATTGCATGTTTATAGAGGACCATGTAGAGAATGCAACATTAAGCTGAGGTTAGCTTGCTCTCTTAAAGCAGTTTAGATAATGCTATTCTAAAGAACCTAGTCCTATCCAACTTTTCTTTATACTATGAAAAGCTTGACCAAACTATTCACCATTACTCACAGTTACTGATTATATGTTTTCAGGTTTCACCAACAAATTAACTATTCCTCCTTTCATGATATCCAGTTGCTCTACTTCATTGTCATTGCAAAGCAGTTTGATTAAGCTTAGTCAACAGCTTAGGATCTTTCTGTACTACCCATTACTTTAAATCCGTGACAAAGTTCTTACTCCTATCACTTGTTCCTTGCATTACAGTTTCCATTTGATACTATTCGTATGCCTTCATCTTTAATTATATCCTTAATTGCTTTCACTTAATGCAAAACACCACACTACCCACCACTTGTACTTAACAGTCATTCGCTAAATTTTGTGGATTGACTACTCATCCATGTACTAAATTAAAAAAAAAAAAAATTAACAAGCATTAAGATGTCTATCCAGCTTACCCGACTTCATTAGCTGCATGAGCAATCTTTCTCCTACTCTTCATCATAAACAGTTTTTGTGATGGATTTAACACATTGTTCAACAATGACTGACTTTCCAAACACATCTAATATTAATCTTGATTTTTTATGAGAAATAAAACATTTCTAAGTATCTCTGTACATTGACTCACCAAATGAAACACAGACTAAACACAATTTTTCCTCCAGAAAACTGAAATATTTTGTCAGTCTGGTCTTAATGATGACAGATGGGGTTTTGTTACTGATGTCATAGAAATGACAACTGTGACATTCCTGATTCAATGGTAGGCCATTCACAATCTCTTCCACATTCCATCAAAGGATTGTTTTGGCTTTGTTTTCTCTAACTCAGGAATTTATTTTCATATGTATGGTGTCTGTCCTATAAAAGCACAAGGTTCAGAAATACATTATTATTAACAACTGGCAAGCAGATTTTATCTAAAATCTTTTATTAGAATAGAAAGACTATTCTTTTTTTAGACTTATCAAATAATTTGTCTTTTTCATCTTTAATTGCTGTTGGTAAACTACGACTAAAGCAATTTAGTTACTGTAGGTTCTATTTGATGCTATTTTGCTGGTCAGCTTATTGCTGACCAAAAAAGTATAATTTTAAATACTTTATGAAATTAATTCTGGTGTTTTACTTCTGGTCTTGTTTCCTTGTTTAAAAATAGCAAAAGATAAAAGAGTTTTATTAACAAACTTCTGGAGAGTAGTAACATAACTAAAAAGAAAGACAGGAGACAAAATAATAATTACTTCAGCAATCTTATCAAGGAATACTTTCTTTATATGACTCATAATAATCAATCTAAAGCTTTATTTACTGTGCTTGAGAAATTATTAATATTCATTCCTAAGAAGTACTTATGATGCTGGAACAATGAAGATCCTAAATGGTTTTCCACAGGGAAGAAAAAGGACACTTCATGATGCAATGACTTTCTGCATAAGATTTCATGAAACACAGTCAGCAGAACCCATGATTTCTGGGCTCTGTTAAACATTAATGTGTTTCGTGTGTGCCAGCCATTATAATCTATTATAATATATGAATCCATGTCCCATTCAATAACTATTTATGCTAGCATATATCCACCTCAAAGCAACATAAAAATTATTTATGGCATTTACTACCAAGAAAAAAGATCTACCGATTAATGTAATGCTATTAATTTTTCTATTTTATGTTATTTAGAACTGTACTGCACTGTTTGTTTTGCTGACAATGGCAGTTTAAGATTTAGAGTATCTGGTTTAATCTCTTTTTTGTCAATAGTATCTTAAGATTTAAAAGACCTATATATTTGTCTAAATTTTGTTGCATGCATTCCCCTTCTTCTCATTTCTTAAAACACTGTGGTGGTACAGTTCACCTCTCCTGCCAGGTGCCTGATCCTACAGTCACTCTCTGGGCTGCATGTTCCTTGAGGTCACGTTCGCCTGCTGCATCTGCAGTGCTTCACAATCTACGGTGTGGAACAAACTGCCTCACCATGGTCTCCACCACTGACTGCTGGGGAATCTGGGCCCTGGTGACTAGGTCACCTATTCCTTCTTGTCAGGCCTTGGTGTCTGCGTCTCTCACATATTGTCTCACACTTCTTTGTCAAGCAGTGTTTTGTCCTTTCTTAAATAAGGTTTCCCAGAGACACCACCATCTTAGCTGTGCAGGTTCAGCTGTGTCCTACAGTGGACTAGTTGGAGAGAGCTTGCACCAGTTATGTCCATGCCAGCACCATGCATTGCTGCCAAAACCTTGCCACATAAACACCATATTTCCACCCTGACCACTGTGAGCACATATTTAAGAACTGTTTTTAAAATATAAATTCATCAGACAATCTTCATAAACTGCAATTACATCAACAACAACAAAAATTCCTCATGCCAAAGTCAGAGCAATGTCATCTCAATACTGGCAAAAAGTGGAAAATTCACACATACTGTGAAGGTCCACCACTCCTCTCTTCACCACTTTACAACAACAAATACTCCCCCACAATCATTCTACTTTTCAGCAATATCCAGTTTAAGTGTTGCCCATTACCCCTCCCAATTGCAGCCCTTACCTTGAACTCCTCAAGCTTCCCTTTAAGTGCTAAAAAGAACCATGGTGCGTGTTCCCCTGCCTCTCTTTGGGCTGTAGAGATAAATAGAAGGAAGGTGAAAAGGATCAAGAGGAATACAGTTTAATAGGAAAAGTAAGAGTAGTGCATGTGAGCAAAACAAGACGAGGGATTGTTTCACTACTTCTCATGGGCAGACAGGTATCCACTGGACGGGTTCACTGGAAAGAAGAGACTCAGCACACTTAACGGTTACTTGAGAAGGCAAATGTCACAAATGTCTCTCCTTCCTAATCCTTTGTTTGTACTTTTATTGCAAGGCATGAATTCATATAACCATAGAAAAATTTAGGTTGGGAAAGACCTTTAAGACCACTGGGTCCAATTGTAAACCTAACTAAGCCAAATCCAACATGAAACCAGCTCCCTAAATGCCAAATCTATCTGTATTTTAAATATCTCAGGGATCATGAATCAGCCATGCCCTTTCCTGGGCATATTGTTCCAGGAGTCATGGGATATCCTATTGGCCAGTTTGGACCAGTTGTTCCAGCTGTGTCCCCTCCTGAACTCTTGCCCACCCTAAACCTCCTGACATTTGGTGGATGAAGGGGAAGAGAGAGAGAAGGTTTTGTTGTTGTGAAAGCACTGTTCAGCAATAGCCCAAAGATTTATGTGCCATCAACACTGTTTTAGCCAAAAATGCAAAGTGCAGCTCGCAACAGGCCGCTACAAAGGCAGTTAAATTCACAACTTTATCCCAGACAAACCCGGTTCTGCATGCAGTCAGCCACTTTCTCATGGTTTTTTCTCATTCATTTATTTACCTAGATAAAGTCTTTGGGTAAATAACTGAAAGTATTTCTATGAAGGTATTTCAGTTCCAAAAATTTCAGTTCCAACATAGAAAACTTTTGTTTGGGAATGGAGTTCTAAAATCACACCTGCACTATTTCCAGCAAAATTTTTCTGGTTGTGGGATTTCAGCTGACTAGTATCCAGTGGTATAAAGAGACTGAAATGGCTTTTTTGAGACAGCATGGTGTACTGGACAAATCTTGAAACAGGTGTTGATTTAAATGTGAATCTGTTTGCTGAGGAGCCACCTTCCTTTATAGTTTCATTGAGATGCAAGACTAAAGTGATATTACATTTTAAATTGACATTAAAATCAACTCATTTTATTTTAATCCAATTTTTTCAAAAATTCACAGATCAAAACAGCAGAAAGAGTGTGCTGCCAAGTTAAGACTGGAAACTTAGATGTAGAAAGTGCATATTCATATCTTAGAATCAAATCTTTCAAAAGCAAATATCAATGGAATATATCTAAAATTTTATTTGCAGTAAACTACAGTTAAAATATCCAATTATTATATCATGATATATATTGATCCCTCTTTGAGCCAAGATTGAAGCCTCCACACAGAAAGCAAAATATTTGCCTAGCCAAATATAAAATTCTTCCTCCCTTTGTATGAAAGTTCTTTCAGATTTTGCTGAAATATTTGAAGTTCCTGTTCTGGTTGCTCACATTTTCTTGCCAAGCTCACTGAAAGGAAAGGAGAATGTAGAATCAGCTAAGTAAATGCTAGTATCTTTCTTAAATTCTTTCCAGGAAGATAAGTCATTTATCTGTATTGCCTCCTTTTTCCAAGGGTGCAATTTACACAGTGCTGAGTGAAGAGGTAATTTAATCTGTTAATCATTCTGAGTAAAAATATAAAAGTTTTAATTGCCTTTCATTTACGTATTTATTTCTCATTTTTCTCTGGAAAACATCCATTCTATTCTGGTTCTGGTGCAGAGGGTTTGTAGATTGACCTACTTCCAATTTTTATTACTGCTGACACATATTTTATTTTCTTTGGTTGAGAGCAAACAATAATGAAACAGGTAATCAGCATGGATTTAGGTCACCAAAAGTGTCCCAGTTTTGTTAGCATTCTCTGTTAGGAGTATACAAATCTTTTGGGTTTTTAGGCATCCAAAACAAAAGAGACATTTCCAAACCTGATCCCAAAATGAGAATTAAAATCTCTGACTTTGACAACATATGATTCACATTATAATTCACCACAGAATTCAGAGCTACATTCAGATTTGTTGCCATCTAGATATGGTGATGGAAGAGCAAAATAGAATCCAAGAAATCAGTCAGTACTTTGTAAGTAACTGCTTCCAGTGAAAAATTAATCAGATATTACTTCAGCCTCATCATACTTTTATCCCAACACTGGAGAGTGGTGGGTTTTTTTATGAACAAGCTCTGGTGAAACAGAGTAACCTCTTGAAATGGTCAAGGTAGGTAACTAGACAGGCTGTACTTAGAAGCAAGGTAGATGGCAAGAAGCAGAAGCTGAAAAGGTGGGATAGAATCTGTTAGCACCATTTGGCTCTGGCACTCACATACATGCCATGCATTTCTGATTTAACCATACTTTAACCACATCAGCCCACACAAATACAAATACGTGTTTGTTTTCCTTCATGCTGTATTTATTTGTTTGGCTTGACGTAGTAGCAGTGCTCTTCCACCTGCAATGGCCTATGCACTGTTGATAGGAAGAAGTAATGATTTCTAACCCTACAGTCCTGCGATTCTGCATTCTTCTACAATTGTAATTCAAAAAACTAATTTAAACACCGTGCTTATAAATGGGAAGTTGCATAAAATTAGCGGCTTGGAAAGTGTAGCCATAGCCTTGACATTCACCTGGTGCAGAGAAACTTGAATAGAGAAAAAGAAAATTCAGCTCATGAGTAATCCAGGGATTCTTCCACAGAGTTAGTCCCAGCTGTTTAAAAGACAGGAGAGCAACATTGATTCAGATTGTGTCCACCTTCTAGTAGGATATCATCTTAAGGTATTCAATTTTGAAAGTTAAAGAAAGCATTTCAGTGTTAGGAATATAAAGAATTGGTCTGTAAAACTCAAAAAGTTCCACATCTATACCCCCAACCCAGCATTTAGTCCTAATGAAGTTTAGATGCAACAGATCTCTTTAAAAGTGCAGTAGGCCATTTTAAAAGCTGATGTGAAAATATACATTCTGAGCAGTGCACATGCACCTCTTGTCTCCTTGTGCCATTTTATCTCAGGGTTCTCATTATAGATTTGTTTTCAGAAAGCAAGAATATTAATGTTTAGGATACATGTTATTTTAATTGAGTGACATTTTCCAGATTGTTGTGAAGCACTATTTTTATGTGGGTGGAATTATGGAATACCCACCTACTTAAAATATTGATAAGGATTATAAATTCACCACATGTTTCTCTGAAGTTTAATCACTTTTATCTCAATTCTTTATCACTTTTGCGTCTTTTGTGATATCAAGCAAGCAAGAAAAAACTAATGTACTTTAAAAAGGTAAGAAAAAAATATTTTGAGAATGAATGGTTCACCAAATTTTCTTAGGCATTTAAAACCAGTTTTTAGGATAACGAATATTCTTTCAATTACCATTCTTGCAAGCATTATAATTTATTTCAGTGAGGCACTGAAAATGAGCTATACACTTCATTAGTAAAATCAAAGAATATCCATCTTACACAACTTAGTTTTAAATAAAGTGAATATTAAAATAATCACTAAAACTTTGTGATTAATACCTAGCTTCATTTTTAAACAAATTCTGTGAGACCACATGATCTGTTATCACCAATAAACAAAGTGGTACACATGATGCTGGCCCACTGGAAGAATAAAAGTTGTTTTCTTCCTAGTCCTTGACTCGTATATGTTATAATTTAAAGGATAGATATGGGATTTAAGCACACTAATACAAAATTAGCCAGGGTATATGAATTCTAATATTTGACTCTTCTTCTTTTGCCACTGCTTCTAGATGGATGCTTTTTAGATGCACTAGCAAATTAAGGGGTTGGAGAAGAGGGGTTGGGAAAGGGAAGTAAAACAAAAATCAATATTTTTTTTCTGGTGACAGCTTTTGATCTATCGCCAAAGAGGAAAAATCTCCTTGACTATTTTATACCTGTAAAGAAGATGGACAATACACTCTTGCTTCTGCTGTAGAGGACAATTGTCATTTCCACACTACTCAAATGTATTCTCACATCCACTTGACTGAAAACCAAAATATTTTAAATTCTGTCTTGGAAAAGTATAGTCATGAGCATCTCATAAGAGGACTGCTGAGTGAAAACTAATTCAATAACAGCAGAAACATGTAATGCTTACATACTGAAGCATTTTTCATGGAATAAGAGAGGTTAAACTGGCAAAGAAAAAGTGACAGCTTTTCAGTCCCGCTGAGCAAGCTCCAGTCCTTTTTAGAAGATCAAGTCTTTAGTATTCTTCGACTCATTTCTAGCAATGCAAGAATGGTATCTAATATGAAATTAATGGCTTTAAACTGCCTTGAAGGTTGCCTCAAATCAAATCTAGAGCCAATTCTTAGCCAGTCGAGTACAGACACAAAATAATTTAATTACAGAATCCTAAAATTATAGGATAATTTTGTTTGGAAGGGATATTAATGATTATCTAGTTAAAACCCACTGTCCTTGGGAGGAACACCTTGCACCTAGACCCAGTTGTTCAAAGCCCCAACCAATCCAGCTCTCAACACTTCCAAGGATGAGGCATCCACAGTTTCTCTGGGCAACCTGTTCAAGTGTCTCATCATCCTCATATTAAAAAATTTCTTCCTAATATTTATCCCAGACCTATCCTCTCTCAGTCTAAAGCCATAACCCTCTTTCCTATCACTCCATGAACCTCCCCAGCTCTCTTGTAGGCCCTCTGTAAGCACTGTAAGGTATCCACAGACCTTCCTCCAGGCTGAACTGCCCCAACTCTCTGAGCTTGTCTTCATAGGAGAGGTGCTCCATCCCTCTGATCATCAAACACAATCAAATCTTATATTTTTCTTATATTATGCAAACATAATATAGAACAAAAGATATTGTGAGTTGGTCCAGAATGAAGAGATCAAAAAAGAAGGATCTATTTCATTAAGGTTTTGGGATCTAGAGGGATAAACACAAGCTATCAGGAATAAACAAAGCTAACCTGAATTAATGCCAAAAGAGACTAAGGAGAAGATTAAAGTTCTATAAAGCCAAAGCCTTCTGGAAACAAAAGAACAAGAAATTTAAATATTATCTTCATCTCTATCTACAAACAATAAAGACCCCCTTAAAGAAAACCTACCAGATAACTGTCTGTTATTCAAAGAGGTTAGGATGTTGACCCACTAGTCAGGCAGATTTTAACCACAAAACTCCGTCATGGAAATTTAGGGAATATGTTCTTTGCATAAGATGATGATAAGGTGACAACCTAGAATATATTCTTCTTTAAAGACCAAAGAGAAGCACAGAATCTCAGAGAAGGGAAATGACAATACTTTACAGAGGTTTATAAATTTAAAACTCCATCCTCTGTTCTGAGACAAATAAAACAAGAATAAAATTGTAAATCCTCTGGAAGAAAAAAATCAGAAATGTAACAAGAAGTCTTAAAAATAATGCCATACAAATATCAGGGGCTCCTCAGTTCACATGACAGACTTGTGGACCCTGTAGGATATGGTCAACATGACTGAAATTTTTTCCTGCCTAGCAGTTCCCAAAACATAAAGGTGTGTGGTGCTCAGAAGTCGGAACACCCTCCAACGGAAAGCAGGTAGCAGGGTAGCTCTCAGAATTTTTGCTGTCAAAAGCTGCTATGTTATGCTGATTCATATAATTTAGTCAAGCAGAGGAAATATTATTTTTTCTGGGACTGACCGATGTTAGAAAATTACTACCGTAATAAAACTTCTTAGGGAACGGCAGTGTTACTCGGCTCCTATACTTAAGTAATTTAATGACATTCTCAAAAGAAAAACAATGAACATAGCCTGGATCCTGAGAATGTCCCTGTTCTTTTTGCAGTTATCAGAATCTAATTCAAAGTTAGAAATGTACCTGTCATCTTGATCAAAGATACACTGCCTTGGTGAAAGCAAGGCTGAAAATGCCAGAGCAGTTAAAGATCTGGAGGGACAGAGTCACTTAAGTGGTGACTTTTCAGTTCTGAATAGGTCGTTTAGAAGCATCAGGATGGTAGCAGAAAGTGTTATAGAAAATACGTTCTATAATTATTTTTAATTTAGAGATTAAAAAGCAAAAATATAAGCAAAGTGCACTGTGGACTGAGCTGAAACAGTAACACTGAAGAATTTCAAGGTTTTGTGTGTGAGGAAAAATTGAGATAAAATCAAGTAAAGACTTTGAAAAAATTGAAAACTGTCCCTGTGACAAAAAGCAAAAACAAACAAAAACAAACAAAAACAAACAAACAAATAAACAAAAAGACTGTATCTTTATTTGTCTATTAAAAAATGCTTCTTAAAAATTACACTTCTAGGATTCTTTTTTCTAAACAGAGCAAAAAACAAAACAGTGGACAATTCACATCAAAAATGTATTTGTTATCAAGCTATAAAGGTAGGCATGTACTTATTATAATGACAAGATATTGCTATATTTCTTATTATAGCTTGAAAAGAGCCTAGTCTCACAACAGCTTACTTTAAAATCATTGAATTTCCATACCTAGGCTCTTCTGGTCTTGGAGTTCACCAGTTTTTCCTTCCCTAGGGACAACAGTGTATAAGCACAACAGAAAAAGCTATGGTCACATCTTTGTACAGCCAAAACGGGCTTGCCAAAGACGTTACCACTGTCGACACGTGGGATTATTGCTGACCGTAAAAATCATCTTTCACCATGTACCAAAATCCTGTACCACATGCCATTTTCAGGATGAAAGGGGAAAAAGAGAAAAAGTGGATGTTTTTTGGATGGATGATTTTCCTAAATTGTTGCCATATAGCCATACAATTCTTGACCCTGTCCACTGCAGGGATATGGGTTGAAGTAGACTATTGGTAGACTGTTGAGGAATGTGAGAGAGAAAAGGGCTTTTCAACTAGTACAAAATGCATTAAATGCAGCTATGTTGAAGACTAATTCTTTTTCTCACACCTGCATTCTTGGGTTGAGGACCTAGTCTGAGATGTTTTCTGTTTCCCTGCCAAGCGCTTTTCCTTTAGAAAGCACTGATTTCTCAGTCTCATTAACATCAGTCTGCCATTCACAAATTCACAAGCCCAATGAGTATCACTTAAAATATCCTAACTTTGAATTTGGCAGAGCTGAAAATTTGCAATAATGTAAATTCTTGTGACCTAGCAAACGACATTTAGAATTTTCACCTACTGCTAAGAAAAGCCAGTCTCACTATCCAAACACCCTGCTCCTATATACACCTAATCGGGGCTTTGTCTCACCTTCTAGTTTGTGACTTTGATCAGGAGAAAGAAGGCAGACAGAGGAGGCAGACTGACCAAGAGCCATAAAAAATATATTTTCCTGAAGCTGGATTTTTTTACCACTGCTTTCCCTGCACTTTGGGAAGCAGTAGAAAACCCAGCTTTGTCTCTTTTCAATCTTTCTTCACATTCCTGCCACACAAAACTTCCACCTCAGGACATGACATGACATGACAACACCTCAGTGTTCATCACAGATATGAGATCCTCTGAGAATCCTTTTCCCATCAAGCTCCTTTGTCTGCCCTAGTGTCCCTCAGTTTTGGTGCATCTGTGGTGTGAAATTCAACTCTGCTGCCTGCTTAGCTCACAGAATAAATAAAGGACATCTAGGGGGAAAAAAAAAATCAAGTTTTCCTCTGCCCCCAAAATCCTATTTTGTGTTCTAGAGATGCAGTCTTTTAATTGATGAATGGCAATGGCATACAGGTTTTTCTGCTCTCCATACGTTGACTAGATCCTAGTGTAGGGTCTTGTGGACACAGCTGAACTGAAAAAGACCTGCAATTTTCAAAACAAAAATTCTCCCAGGAGACACACAAGGTTTTTCTAGGAATTCCATCTGCTGCTTGAAAATCTCATTATAGCAGAAACTGCCTTCCAAAGAACCATTTACAAGCTGTTATCTCCAGTTTATAGTCAGCCCTAGAAAGAAAACACTGCCTAAATTTTTTCTTGAATATTTTGTATTTTATGGGTTTTTTCCACTGAAACAGAAAGCATTAAAAAGGTGTCAAATAACATTTAACAAATTGAACTGTAAAAAATAAAAATAGAAATGGTTTAACATTCCTACAACGATAAAACGTCAATCATGGTAAAATACTATAAATTGCAAACATAGAATGCAAAAGAAGATAGAAAAACATTCTTACAAGTTCCAAACATAAAGTCTACATTTTAAAGTTTTCTCAGATTTCTAGAAATGAGGCAGCAATGTGTAAGATCATAGTACAGGAAAAGCAGACAAGAGTAGACGCATTGGATCACTCAATCAGAAAGACTGGGAAATATCCTAACTCTCAGCACCCATTACATTTACTCACTGTTCATCAGGAAAATGAGAATGCATTGCACCTTACCGAATCAATAACTAAGAAAGATATTATTTCTCTATATGACCATACCTTTGATTTTGGAAATTAGGAATTCCTTACATATGCTTTAGAAAATACATATGTAGCAAAACGTACATCATCTTCTTACTTAATACTGAATTTGAGCCCCATTTGGCAAGCTCTCCCATTTCTTTCCAAACATTATTCCTAGTTTAATTATTCTCTATTATTTAATTTTCCCATTGTCACTGACAGCTGTGGTAAAACAACAGCTTCAAACTGTGCCTCTCATGGGTGGCACAGCTCTAAGAGTGTTCTCTATCTCATACATGCTGTCAAGGAACAGGTAGTGGAGAAAAAATGGTCATTATATAGGACATTAGGAGGTCATTTTTTAAGGAAACTGAATCTAAAGTTTCAGTCAGGTTCTGGATCTTAGGACCTATGGTGAGTTGATCCTGGCTGGATGCCAGGCACCCACCAAAGCCTCTCTGTCACACCTGTCTTCTTCTGGAAAGGGGAAAGAAAATATGATGAAGGGTTCATAAATTGAGATGAGGACCAGGAGTGATCATTTACCATCCATGAGCAAAACAGGCTCAGCTTAGGGAAATTAATATAATTTACTACTAATAAAATCAGGGCAGGATAATGAGAAGTNTGCAATGAGTTCATCACATGTTGTTCCTGCTGCTGCTCAGGGTGAAGAGTCCTTCCCCTTCTCCAGCAGGGGGTCCCTCCCATAGGAGACAGTTCTCCATGAAATTCCGCAACATGAGTCCAACCTGTGGGCAATTGTCTCCATTAACTGCTCCAATGCAGGTTGTTCTTCTACAGAGTGCAGCTATTCAAGGACAGGTTGCTCTATTGTGAGTCCCCCAGAGGGACTTCAGGTCCTGTCAGGAAATCTGCTCCAGCATGGGCTCCTCTCTCCCTCTCTCCACTAGTCTGCAGGCCCCAGCCAGGACTCTGTTCCAGAACAGGTCTCTCATGCATTCACAGCTTCCTCTCAAGCATCCACCTGCTCCAGCCTGGGGCTCCTCCATCAGCTGCAGTTGCTCTGCATCCACGTGGACCTCTGTGGGCTGCAGGAGCACAGCTGACTTACCATGGTTTGCACCACAGGCTGCAGGGGAATCTCAACTCCACTGCATGAAGCACCTCTTGCCTCTCTTTCTGCACTGACCTTGGTAGCTGCAGTGTTGTTCCCCTACATATACCCCCTTCCATGTTCCCTGGCTGCAATTACATCTGCTAAATAACCATTTTTTAATTCTTAAATATGTTATCATAGATAGAATTTTACTATCATTCCTGATTGG
>VYXF01007251.1:119328-140068 GCA_013397295.1 Polioptila caerulea
ATATTAACAAACACCATCCCCCCACCCCTCCCTCCTTCGCATCTCTATCTCCGTCATGCAGACAGGGAATCGGGATTGCAATGAGTTCATCACATGTTGTTCCTGCTGCTGCTCAGGGTGAAGAGTCCTTCCCCTTCTCCAGCAGGGGGTCCCTCCCATAGGAGACAGTTCTCCATGAAATTCCGCAACATGAGTCCAACCTGTGGGCAATTGTCTCCATTAACTGCTCCAATGCAGGTTGTTCTTCTACAGAGTGCAGCTATTCAAGGACAGGTTGCTCTATTGTGAGTCCCCCAGAGGGACTTCAGGTCCTGTCAGGAAATCTGCTCCAGCATGGGCTCCTCTCTCCCTCTCTCCACTAGTCTGCAGGCCCCAGCCAGGACTCTGTTCCAGAACAGGTCTCTCATGCATTCACAGCTTCCTCTCAAGCATCCACCTGCTCCAGCCTGGGGCTCCTCCATCAGCTGCAGTTGCTCTGCATCCACGTGGACCTCTGTGGGCTGCAGGAGCACAGCTGACTTACCATGGTTTGCACCACAGGCTGCAGGGGAATCTCAACTCCACTGCATGAAGCACCTCTTGCCTCTCTTTCTGCACTGACCTTGGTAGCTGCAGTGTTGTTCCCCTACATATACCCCCTTCCATGTTCCCTGGCTGCAATTACATCTGCTAAATAACCTTTTTTTAATTCTTAAATATGTTATCATAGATAGAATTTTACTATCATTCCTGATTGGCTCAGCCTTAAGCAATTGTGGGTCCATCCTGGAGCCAGCTGGTATTAGCTCCACTGGACATGGGGGAAGGNTCTCTCCACTAGTCTGCAGGCCCCAGCCAGGACTCTGTTCCAGAACAGGTCTCTCATGCATTCACAGCTTCCTCTCAAGCATCCACCTGCTCCAGCCTGGGGCTCCTCCATCAGCTGCAGTTGCTCTGCATCCACGTGGACCTCTGTGGGCTGCAGGAGCACAGCTGACTTACCATGGTTTGCACCACAGGCTGCAGGGGAATCTCAACTCCACTGCATGAAGCACCTCTTGCCTCTCTTTCTGCACTGACCTTGGTAGCTGCAGTGTTGTTCCCCTACATATACCCCCTTCCATGTTCCCTGGCTGCAATTACATCTGCTAAATAACCTTTTTTTAATTCTTAAATATGTTATCATAGATAGAATTTTACTATCATTCCTGATTGGCTCAGCCTTAAGCAATTGTGGGTCCATCCTGGAGCCAGCTGGTATTAGCTCCACTGGACATGGGGGAAGGTTCCAGCAGGTACTCACAGAAGTCATCTCTGTAGCCCCCCAGCTACCAAAAACTGGCCACACATACCCAAAACAGGACCCCATACACTACTGTGAAATAGCTTCGATGCACATACAATTCCTGTTTTATAATCTAATTCCAGCTCTGTTGGAAACTCTGTGTATGTCCTGATGGCAGGCTAGGAGGAGAAAAATATCTGAAAACTTTCACACTTAACATTTGATTAGTCAGACTTCATGGGGGAGAGTGACTTTCACTTCATAAGTTCTGTCATACTCAACAGTTTACTTAATGTACCAGTACCATACACATTAGCAAAGTACACACTAGAAAAAGCAGCCTTTCATGCATTACGTGTGATCAGAAAGCTGGGACCTCATTTCTTAAATGTTCTGTTTTATTTTCTAATTGAGTATCAGAGGAATTCCTTGCTGGGTGAAGTTCTTTGGTAATTTCACATCTCTCTAGTTCCATAGCAACAAAGGGTAGAGAAGCAAGCACAAGTTCATCAGTATATATCTGACTAAAACGCTTCATTAATCTGTGCACAGTTTTTGTCCCTCCTGGTAACAAATGGATTAAAGCAGGTAGAACTAACATATTCCCCCATCAGCCTTTCTGCTGTATCTTCACTGCAGGCTTCATTTCAGATGATTCTGAGAGCACTTTTTCTCCCTATAAACTTCCTTAAGCAGATCTACCGGAGCTAATTTCAAAATTAACAATTCTTCTATAATGTGTAGCTCTTGTCAGGCATCATTTCTCTAATAAACTCTCAAAGACAGTAATAGAAGCTTCCATGTTCCTCACTGCATTACACCCTGAATACATTGGCATTTCATCCAAGTTAGGTTTCAAAGGCTCAAAAGAGATCAAAGCTGAAAAGGCCTGATTTATTCAGGACAGCTACATAAAATCTGTATTTAATCTCTATTTAATCCAGTAACATAAAAGACACATAGTATTTTATAAGATTAAAAATAGAGAATTTAAAAATCAAAAAAGAAAGATGTTTTCAGGACAAACCAGATATATTTTTCCAGCCACCTTCAATGTTAAACAATTTGCATCATTTGAGACAGTCACTTGTTTATTTGGCCTCTACATTTCAGATTGGAAACAAATACAAGTTCTTTTACAACACCTTGTTGTCAATATGCACTGTTATAGCAGTCTTTTCAACATCATCATCTCTGACTACAGAGGATGTGACTAAGACCACAGTCTGCTAAAGCTGTTTGAGCTCAATACGTCCATGGAAATCTTTGCACAAATCCTTACTTCAGTGGGGGGTGAGTGTACATCACATCTTCAACACAATTTGAAGTGTGTGAAATAAGGTTCAAAATTAATTCTAGCCTGTACCATGCTCAGATAAAAAAAGATGACATTAAAAAGAAATTTCTGTCTCCTTTGCATCCAACAATACATACTCTCTAAAACTTCAAGAAACTACATACAGCCCCCTGCTACTCACTAACTGAGCTCACCTTTCTCTGTCATCGCTTTTCATTAAAGGAGATGCACTTCACTGGAAAATTAATACAATTTTCTTCACATGTAAAAGGGTTTTTTTTGTTGTTCACAAGCAATTGGCGGTGAAAGCACATTATGAAAGCATATAGTTTTGTCTAAGAATTGTAGAGAATTTGTGTTCTGAAAGAAACCATCTGATGCAGGTTAACAACAGTTAAAATGATTTAGCAAATGAAAAAGTCTTTAACAAGTTCAAGTCTTTAACAAAAAAAAAAAAAAAAAAAAAATGAAAAAAACCCCACACCAAACAATATAAATATTTCAATTATGTTTTTTTTCCTGGACTTTGCCAAATTTTGATTTGTTACAGTATGAAAGTCCTAAAATTATGTCTTTCACTTTAGAATTAGAACTTGTAATTCCACAGAGAGCATACCCATCAACCTGTCCATGTAAAATCCTCATTCAAGTGCAAAAGTGAAATTACCTTAATGAATCCGATTGCATTTGTTAAAGAGTTCCTTTATGTTTGGGAGACATGCAGCATTAGCACTGTTGCATTTACCCAGGTGCCTCCTAAATACAGTTCCTTCTCTCTTGGTAAGCCTTGTCTGTATAGAGCTCTTATGAAGAAGCTCCAATAAACAGCTTGCAATTTGTGTTGGTGTTAATACTACATATAAGGCTGCAGTTTACCCCTTACAGAATTATTGCCTTGTGTGGCTAACCAATTTTAACAAGAATTAACAATTAAATTTATAAAAAGACTGTGCTACAATATCAGTTTCTATTTAGCTGTCTATCTCTTTCAAATGTAGTGCAACACACCAGTAATTGATAGAGAGAAGTAAGAATACTTGTTGCTTCTTGGGACTTCCATCCTTTGAATAATGGAGGGAAATAGCAGATGGTCTCTTTTATCCTTTCTTTACTTTCCTAAATTCTGGAGTATCTGAAAAAAAAAATTGTACTAACTTCTAAACTAAAGGATAACATCACCTCCAGCCGATAATTTGGGGTCTTTCATTCTTTTAAACTTAGGAAGTAGTCTAAGACACATACCAATTTTTACTGTCACTCATGCTTTCATTTCTATTAGTTGGCATGTTTTAAATTTATCTCTGTTAAAATTAATTACATATTAGTAGAGACATGATCAAGATAGTGGGGGTTCAGACTGACAAGAGAAATCCATAGCTCTTGGCTCTTTTATTATGGAAGATTCTCCTCTTTTCTGTTTCCTTACCCCACATCCTCCACCCCACTTATACTGTTATTTTTCCCCACCTTTACACACCAGAAACAGGATCAAAGATCAATATCTCAGTAGAGTTTAAAAAATTAAATAAGTTAAAAAGGCACTTTTTCTTGGGTCTGTCATCTTCTCTGCCTGCAGACAGACATGACTATATTTCTGCACAGCAGTAACATGAGTAAAAGATGCTCTGACTTTCTAAAAGGCAATTTCCCTCAGCTTCATGCCTCTCTATAAAATGGAATTAACTTCACAATGGAAAAGAGGTAGGTGGACAGGAAAAAAGTAAGGTACTGTACACAAATGTTGATTGCAGCTCCACTCCTTTAGGCCAAGAACACCACCTAGGAAGAACAGAAGTGAACAGATTTGATTCACTTAATAGACTTTAAGTGCCTCAGGACACAGCATAAACTTGTATCACATTATCAGACAGGCCCCCTCATGGTGTAAATGTCTGTAAAGGCTCATGAATATGTAAATAATATATGTATCTTGGAAACATGCTTGACAAGAGAATAGCTAAAATGAACTGATTCTAGTTATAAGCCATCAGTATGCCATTCTTTATGTTTGAACAGGCAGCCTATTGCTAGGTGACAGATCATTAAGGCTATCTACTCAGTCAGCGGAAATGAAGAAATAATTTGTTCGTAATAACCTTCAGGTGACCTCCCAGGCAAAACAGAGTCTTTAAAGAGCTATCCTTACTGATACATGTCATGCCTCTATGTGGGGTTCTCCTGGCTTCACAGTAATAGCAGGGCTGCTGGTGAAACAGAGCAATAAACACCTAGTGAAGGGCTGCAGTGTGAAAAGATCTCATCACCTGCCATCAGCTGGCTGATGAATAATTCAGGCCTTCCCATCAGAACTGGGGATTTTCGGCCGTGCCAAGTTACATGGAGAAAGCAAGCAGAAAGGAAACATTGCTGCCTTCAATCAAAGCTAAGTCCACTTATAAGATAATATTGCTAGGCACAATAGATACATGTGTCAGATCATGCTCATCAACAAGCCTGTCTCAGAGATATTAAAGGCAAGATCTACTCAACAGAAACAGGCCTCCTGTGTAGATGCTGCTGTTTGCCCTGTTTCTACAGATAGGTTTATTCATATCCAGTCCTTCACTGTAGGCTGCTTTTTAATTAATTTTTCTACAGCTGTATGGCATAGGCCCCTACTGCCCCTAGAAAACATGTGCCTTAATGCTTCAGCCTTGGTGCCTACAGTAAATTCTCTTTTAGCTGATACCCCTCCAAACTCCTCCAGTATTTATGTTACTACATAGGGTAGCACCCTAGACCCATTAATTTTTGCCACATCACACGAAATGTCTCTTCTGCAGAGAGGGCAAACTGAAAGAAAGAGAGGAGGGTGGCCCCCCATAATATTATCTCAAATTAAAAAGAAACAAGAAAATAAAGATTCTTTTTAGAGCATAAGCTTTACATTTCATGCATGTTTTCCCTTTTACAGAGAAGAATTTGGATTAAAAGTCCTTACACCTTGGGTTTTGTTCTGCTTTTTTTGTTGGTATTGGTGGGTTTTTTTCTTAATTATGATAATCCTACATTTGTTGTAGAACACTACATGTTCAATGGGGAGATTTTCAAAGAATCCCAAAATAGACATTAAACCTTTATCTGTGAAACACACCAAAACTTCATTTTAGGCTATTAACCTGCACTCTTGTTTCAAGATAGGGTTTTAGTAAAATCAAGGCACTGAACCAGAAATTATCTGCCCAAGTTTTTTGCCTTCAATTATTTCTATAATGTTGGGAACAACACATTTCATATTGCAAGATAACAACAGGAACTGGGTTATTCCAATTACAAGGTTCCTCAAAAGAACTGTATTTTCCTTTTAAAACACTTCTTCAAGGAGAAAGACAAGCTTTTGCTATTAATCACTATGTGTTTGATTTTCTTTTTTTTTTTAATATTCTATGTCTGAGCTTCTTTTCACCTTGCTCAGAACACATTTTAAGCTCACGTTTCTAGAGAGAACTACCCAGGAAATACACACCCCACAGATTTGCTTTCACTTTTTTAACAAATTTGCTTTCTACCACAAGTTGACGGAATTTATCCAGCCACTTCAATTCATTAGAGGCAGATCTGTCAAAAAAGAACAGGCATGGGCCTTGTCTTCTGCTCTGCCATCTCCCCTTTGTCTTCCACTAAGGAAAAAATATAATGGAAAATTCCCAATCCAAAACATCTCAAGAGGAACGTGTTGCAATCAGGAAAGAGTTAATAATAGGTTTTCCAATTCATTTTGACAATAAGTCTGGGACAGACACTGCACCATAAGTTGCTTGAAAGTGCCTAATGGAGTTCATTTGCGAAGAAGCAGTCTTTATTTCCCTAGCCAAGGAAAAGCAATTCTTGCTGCTTGCTACAGCATTCATTTTCAAGTAAATAATTATGACTCTTCCAGGGAGGAGGATAAAAGCAAAGTTTTAATCAAATTGTTTCACTGCCTGAACACCCAGATGGCAGTTTTTTTATCGTGCCTCTCACCTTTTCATTCATTTTGATATCCCTGATAAGTTTGTGTTATGGATTTCTGTAACTAAAATGTAAACAAAGTGAGAACACAAAATATTGGCGTGAGTGTGCCAGGAGAAGAATAAATGAGGCAGAAGGTACTGCAGAGAATACATTCAATTCAACAGAGAAAAAAACTTTCTATAAGTTCTTCCTGGATATTTCCTACACAAGCAAGAACAAATTACATGGATATTAAATTTATTTAATTTGTGTACTTCCTGAAAATAGAACTAAAGAAAAAAATGAGTACTTGCTTTTCTTCAACTAAAGAGCTAAATAGAAACAAGCAGAAAATAAAACAAAACAAACAAACAAGCAAACAAACATCTGCTTAAAGGTAGTGTAGGCAAGCTAGACAAGATAGATCTGGAAATGTCAGATGTTCCAATCTTCTGACAAAAAGCCATCCATCATTAACAGAACAAGCGCAGGCTTGTCTAGTCTAAGTGGAATTATATGTATGAGCTTTACTCATGCCTTTACATCTGTTTATGTAATTTCCTTTTTCTATTAATAAACAAACAAGTAAAATCACGGCAGAAGTGCTCCAAATTCCAGGTATGCCTCTAATAGGTCTCATAAGATATTACTCTGTACCCATTATCCAAACTAAGAGATGGCAGTTCAGTGAAGAAAAAGGCATGTTTATTTCAGGAAAGGATGCCTTTATGACACCTATCTGCTCTGATGAATCCACTAACGTGAAATTTCTGACCCTATAGGCAGTGATTGCACAGCACTGAGACTTCTCTCATTATTCAGGAAATATGTGTTGTACAGTGTCAGCTCTCTCCCTGCAGACTTGCTGCCAAGAAATTACTCATTTTCATCACTTAGATTTTCTCACTCCCCCACCTTTTCCCTTTTATTTTACTATGTTTTTCTATATGTCTTGCATACTTCAAGAAGCAAATATACACAGTACTGGAATTAAAATTATTCTTTTCTTATTTGATTTTAAATAGAAAAGCATGTTCAAGTCCTTAAAAATTGGTGTTGTTTTAAGCTTTACAGAAAGCGATAGGAGAAATTAGTATCTGCAGGAAAATAAAAAATGTAAAGCAATCAAGAGTATTTCCACTGTTATACATATATGCTCCCCAAGAGAACCTGTGAAAATTATTTCTATGATCTGTTTCATTCGTCTCACTCTCCTTGAAGCATCAGTAGTAGACTGAGGGAATAAACAAAAGCCAAAGAAAGAGAGTATATTTTTTATAAATGTGTCAAATTTGGTCTCTTAATGAGGAACACTACTGGATGACAATCTGACTATTTCGATTTTTTTTAATTTAAATCCATTTCTGCATTTTGAATTCAGAAGTTCAGTTTATAGTGGGTGTAAAAGGGGTTCTGATGAGACAAAAAAGAGTCTTAGAGAAAATTACTACTTATACAATGTTAGGTGACACATTTGTGCCAAACTGTTTCTTTGTGGTCTGATTTGTACCAGCACAAAAACTTTCAAACGTTACTGACATGTAGAAGACAAGTTATCCAACAATATAAAAGATCCAACATCCCATTAATCCTCAATTTAAACAAAATATCTAGCCTGCCAGGAAATGTGTGTGAAACTTTGTCATCTAGGATAAAAAGGACTAGATTTTGCAGAAACTGTTGATTTTACTGTTACTTTATTTCTGATGTTCAACCTGACAGGAACATTCATTTTCAGAAGGTGTCCAGCAACCTACATTGAAAGTCAAGACATGGTAGTTCATTTTGATATGATGGATTCCATAATGGATGGCAGAGAGTTTAGAAGGCCCCCAAGAAGTTCTACCAATGTTATATACAGGTACATTGTTCCTGTGAGAGGAGGAGGCAGAAGACTCAAATCTATTTATTTGAAAAGCTTGTTGTGAGGAATCTAGATTTGCTTATAGCTCAGACCAAGGCTTTTCAATATACTTCTAAAAACTGAACCTTCATCGATTTCCTCCCTGTTTGTATATTCTTTCCCTTCTCTCCTACCAGCCCAAGCACTATTATCTAAGATCTTTCTCTTACTCCAATAAATTAAAGGTAGAGGAATATCCACACAACTTTCCTCTTGTTGCTCATGCTGGGAATCAATTCTTAACATCTCGCTGGGACTGAACTTTCCAACAGGGCATCATGATAGTCCGTTTAGTTAAACTAAACTAGTTTAACTAGTTTAACTAGTTTAGTTCAACTCCATTAAATGGGACTGTCATTCTCTATTACTTCTATATGTTCACAAACTAATGTTTGTTAGAGCAATATTTTGATGACTTGCCATTTGCGCATCCTTCTTACAGTGCAGAATATGAATACAGGACATAATCTCAGACAATCACAAGCCCTACACTCAGAAGAGAGCATACCATGAAGAAATCAAAATGATAGCTACTGATGTGCTAGTTTAGAGCCATAACAAAGCTTTGTGTCACAGCCCACAGGTGACACAGGGGGATACACTCAAATCATATCACAGCCAAAACATAGCAACAGTCCTGGCAAAGACAGCATCTCTAATATGTAGTATGTGGCGAGTGTATGGAAAAACAGAACTACAGTTCCATTTAAAAAAATATATTAATATACCTAGTGAAATTGTTGCTTTACTATCTAGACAAGTTGACAGAATCATGAATCAATTAGGTTGGAAAAGGCCTTTGAGATCATTAAGTCCAACCAGAAACTTGACACCGCCAGCTCCACTACCAGGCCATGTCCCTAAGCATCACGAGTACATGCTTCAAACTCTCCAAACTTGAGCCTCCCTTCTAGACCACTGTCAAGGGGTGCAAGTCCCCAAGCACTGGCACAGAAATGAAGCTGGAAGCAAGGAGAGGCAAGGTATGCTTCTTTTTAGAATTTGGCTGCAGATGAAGTCTGCATGCCTGCTATGAAAACAGTATTACAATTTTTATATAATCATTACTCAGTATAATCCCTTGTGATTTTTGTCATCATCTGGTCATCATTAACAGGATTTATATTATCAGACAAGTCATTTGCCTTAATTAAGTACCTAACTGGAGATGGTATCCCACAGAAAACATCTGATATCATCATAAATATCCTCAAAATGTTCTTATGTGTACAGGAGAAGCTCTTTTGTCAGTCTTTCATAGAATTACTAAGTAGTAAGTTTTACCTTTAACAGCTGAATAATTCTGCTTCTATTGTTTTCAGATGTAGCATAAAGTACAGATTTTTTGAGCAAAGTCAATTGTACATTCTTTACCTGGTTCTGATTTTAGACTTCTAATTCTTAATATTATGTGCAGATAATTTCTATTTGCATGCCTCAGTCTTCTATTTGTATTCCTCATTCTGCATTTTCAAAGGACAGAACAGTGGCCAAGAGCAAGTACTAAAATTTCATAAATATTTGCACAATTTCAATGAGGAAATGGACCTTTTCCAAGATTTTGAGACTATCCAAATATTTTTTGTATATTCCTCTAGAGACCTTAACACTCAGTGACATATCTGTTTCTCCTAATGTAAGAGGACAAAGGATAGAATGGAACATTAGATTATTGTAACAGGAAGAATGACTAAATAACAAAAATAAAATTCATCATTTTTTAAGAAATTTATGTTTTTGTGGTTAAACCCCAGGTGACCCTAACTTACCAGAAATGTCATCTATAAATTAGCTGTTAGTCCATGATGTCTCTCCTCTTATACTGTCCTATCATCTTGTTCTCATACAATCCAAAACAATTTAAAATTTTCTCAGAGAGAAGAGAGATTTCCTCAGCATAAGCATTGAGTGACTCCTCTTTTTAATCTGTTTTCTTAAAGCAATGCACAATGCAATGTGAATTCCTCCTACAGGGTGATTATATGCTATTTTCCTTCCTGGGAAAAAAAAGAAAAAGTGATCTCAACTAAACTGAGTCTACATTCCCCAGAATTCTATTTTCAAGGTATCCAGCGCTTTGGAACTCAATTATTTTTCACAGATAGATTATGCTGTTAATGTAAGGACAACAAAATTTGCACTTTTTTTTTATCAGGTTCCTGGGAGCAGCTCAAATTCATTCACTGAGATTCATTACAGAGGAAAGAAGTTCTGAAGTTTTCTGCCATAAATCAGTGGCAGTGTGGTCTTCATGTGGACAAGTATGAAGTATATGATGTATATAACCTGCAAGGGAAATCTTCAGTAGGAAGATATTTCTCTGCTCCAGAATTCTTATAAGGTAAGTGTATCATACAGCACATGTATGATAATCATGCAACAGCTACAAGACATAATTCAGTGATTTTTTTACTACTTATGTGCTATTTTAGAGAGATTTTTCTCAGCAAAGGTCCATTTGGAGGTTTTTTTTCCTCTCCTTGTTGCATACAATGTTATTCTGTATTGCCCAAGGGACCAACAGAAGCACCATGGGAATTGAAGTAACTAAGTGTAAAAAAATGTTCAGCATTTTTGGTTTGTTAAACTTGATTTGGGAGGAAAAAGCCTTTGGTGGCCAATTACAAATCTACCTGTCTGGTAGATTAGGGAGATGTAAGTCTTGGAATTCAGATGTCTTATCAGAGTCTGATTCACCCCTGGCTAATTCCCAAAGTCAAATTCCCAAAGTCACTTGGAAAGCTGATATGCTGATAGATAGATAAACCCCTTTTAAGAGCTAAGCCTTCATGTCTGGTCTTTATTCCAACTTGATATAACACAGGTCTTACTGAGAGCAGTAGAAATAGTGTGCACACACTATTTCTTCTACAAGGCCTTTCTTTTCCACTTATTGCACCTTCACTAGCAGGTGAGCTAGCTGTACAACAGACCACTCCAGAGAGGTGATCTGGCTGACAACAAAGGCTTTTTTCCTAGAATCAGTTCACATCTGGAGCTGCTCCCTGACATAATTCACTGTATGACTGCACTCAAGCTACGAATGCACATCTGGAGATGCTGAGCAGACTGGATTCATGTCTTCTGTTCACAGTAATGACTTATGCAAGACTAAATTGCTAACTAAAGACTGAATTCCAGAGCTAGGGTGGATGAGGTATTTAATTCATCACAGTCCATGTCTTCAAGAAACTGACATATATTCTCTAGCTCCTGAAATTAAATAAATTTAAATTAATAAATATATGAAAAAAACCCTCTATGGTTTATATTTTTTTTGCTATTTATTTTCATGTTATATAAATGCATAGCATGAAATATTCTACCTGAAAATGTGTGTCATTCATGCACCCTTCATCCCACTAGTTCTATAAGTCAATGATTTCTTAGTTTATATTTCAGGTCTCCTCTTGCAATAATAAATTTTATCAGGCTTTTATTGTAAGAGAGAGGGACATATCTGGGAAAAAGGCTTGAAGGCCAAATATCTTTCTGTGTTCTACAGGGAATCTCGAAGTCAATGCGAGTATATATAATGCCTTGCAGAACAGGTGCTGCTTTGTATTGTTAGATCAGCAATTTTCATCCATATGGTTCATACTTACTGAGCTAAAGTTGTATTCTGTTAAGAGCAGACAGGTTTAGTTGAATGCAGTGAGGTGAAAGCAATCAGACACTATAAGGTAAATTCATATAGTACAATTTAAAAGATACTGACTAACAAAATCCAAACCTTTTTCATCCTATCGTTTTTCAATGGACCACTGCAATTTTCATACTTTCAAACACAGTTATAAAATATTTGTCATAAAACAGGAACAACGTGAAACTGCCGCATCATGTACCTTAGTTTGATCTTAATTCTAGTTTATAAACCCAAGTTAAATTTGTAAATAGCATGAAGACAACTATAGAAATAATACTGGACTATCATGGTTCTTTTTATTACTGGCAGTGTTGGCTGGGAACCCTTCCATTTTTGCAGATGTATCTGCTAACAGAGTTCTTCAAAGAGAAGAGTTTTCAGACTTCCAGGTCTACTACAGTCTTGTTGTGCATAATTATCTCTACAAAATGATCAAAAGCTTGTCAACACTTTTTAAAGTCTGTAAAATATTTGCATTTCTGGAGATCAAACAATCAATAATGCAAAACACATCATAAATATGTCTTATTAATAACTCCTTAGCAATAATCATCATAATTATAAATTATTTGAGCTTATAGAATTAATTTCTAAAATTTCCTGGGCACGTTTCATTGATCTACACTCAAAGTACGTAGTAGGCACTTAACAATAATTACAGTAAGCATGGTCTCAAGCCTGTGCTGCACAAGCCAATCTCTTTGCTGAAAGAGTGGAAAACTTTGGTAGTTGGTTAGTTTGCCACCAGATCGATATAAGATGGAGGCTTTTGAGGGATTCAGAATTGATGGCTGGTAGCCAGGGACTAGGCTGGACTGGGGGACTTGGTGGGGCTTGGGGGTGGTTTCTTGGTTGTTGGTTTTGGGTTTTTTGGTTTATTTGGTTTGGGGATATTTTTCCTGAGGAAAAATGGTTTAATGGTTCAAATGCAATTCAATTTATTTTTTAGTTTACTGCGATTTTTTACTAGTTTGACTTTTTGGTAAACAGACAATGTGTTCAAATTAATCCCAATTTTTTTCTTAACATTTTTCCATTATCTACATTCCATTTTTGTGGTACAATGTAGATGTCAGTTTTAAAAGAAAACTTTTTTTGCTAGAAGTTTTGCCACAGAAGTTAAACTTTGCAGCATTTGTGAAATAAAGCCTTATTTAGGAAATTAATTGTTTCAACATTTTGAGATAACTAATTTAAGTTCTTTGAATTTCCTAATTGCTTCAGTCTCCTGAAACCCATAAAGGCTAAAGGAAATTGAGACATGTCTAAAAACACATTGGGAAAGGCTGTAAAATTACTGAAAAGAAGTTTGCCAAAGGTCTTTGCAGAAAGGCTAAAGCTACTTGTTTACTCCCAATAGTAAAGCTAGAGGTCCTGTTTGCCACAGGACCAATTGAGGTTAAGTAAGGCACTGTCAGGTAAGTTGGGATGGAAAGATTTCAAGCAGCAACCCTCACACACATTTTTCTTCTTTTTTATTATAACTTTTATCTACATATTTGAAATTGCTCTGAAAATCTTTTGGAAACCTGCTATCTTCTGTATTTCCATCCAGTGATAGTATAACTGGAGTTCTCATAGGCAAAAGGACTGCCATTTAACTCCTAAGGTCAGAACTGATGGCAAGGGCCCATTTTTGTTAAGGGCCCATTAATAAACAAAATGTTTATCATTTTGTTAGATGGTAATAGCAACATGTTTCCTGAAAACACCAGAGCAAAGCCATGGTGGAACCCTACTGCTACTCTATGACGGAATTTTGTATTCTTGAAATAAATTAAAAGTAAGCATATATAAGCAGAAGAGCTCCTTCAAAAATTGATTTCACAGCTGTGCTTCATCACTATTTTGACCTTTTGAAGCACTTAAATAGAGCGTTTTTCACCTTTGCATATTAACTACCAAATTGTTATCGTTTAGTTTAAAATGCTATATTGGAATGTTCATGATATAATGAAGAGATTGGTCGCAACCCGAGTAAAATGCTGTTCTTAAACTTCTTTTCCTAGAGGATTTGACAGGGAAGAAGGCAGTAAGAGAAGAGGATAAAGATTTGAGCCCATGATTCATTTCTACAGCTGGGTCATAGGTCCATGGAAATCTAAATTGGCAGTGGAAACGTTAGCCGACACAAAGTATAGATCCAACACTACTAGAGATAAACAATTGATATTTACATTGGCAAATGTTCTTGCTGCATTATGTTTGCCCTATTTACTTCTTTGTCAGTAATGCATCAAGTATCCTATAGCATAATCCTTCTCTCAGCACTTACCAATGAACTATGAAATAGTATTAAATAGAATTAATTAGAAGTTTTAATGAATCATGTCTGTCCTCATTCATTATACAATGTAATTTTCAAGGAGTGATTAATTATGAGCTACAGATGAGTGAGTGGTTAATGTAGTTTTTTAACCTTACTAAGAAGCTACAATACACGGTGCAAGTTAGTTCTCCTCTATTGTTAACACACTTAAGTGCTCGCCATTACTTCAAGTGAACGAGATTTTCATGACTTTGCTATTAATATGCAGAATCGGCTAGTTGCTGACCTTCCCCCTCTATTATTTTTACAGTCTCTGATACACAAAACCTTTTCCTTCTCCTTCCTTTCCTTTCAATTTTAATTTACAGAGCAGATGGAAGCCACATGACAAAAACCCTCCCTCCCGTCAAAGTGAATTTGTATGCCTAATTCCCAGTACATCGTTTAGCTCGTGCAATATTTTACCCAACTCTATCCAAAATTACTAGATTCTGCTATGTTCCCAGCACACAGTATTACCATAACTATAATTTCAACATTTCCTCACAGCTGGAGCTGATAACATGTTTTAGGTACTGCTGAACTGTTTTTTTTCACAGCACCAAGTTATTTTCATTTTCCAGCTCTTGCCTGAAGGGATTAGGCTGGAGCTGCAGAAGAAACTGGGTGAGGACACAGATGAGAGAGATGAACTCAGCAGACAAAAGGGATATCCCATGCCATACAACGTTGTGCTCAGCAGTAAAAACTCAGGGAAAGGAGGGAGAGTGAAATATGCCCTTTGGGTTACAGCTTTTTTCTTCCCAAATACTTGTTAGATGTGCTAGAGGCCTCGCTTTCCAGGAGGCAGCTAAACATCTGCCTGCCCACAGGAAGTAGTCAATGAATTCCTTATTTTGGTTTGCTTCCATGTGCAGCTTTGCTTTACTTCCTAAACTGTCTTTATCTTGACTCACAATTTGGTGTGTGGTTTTTAGGTTTTGCTCTTCCTATTTTCTCTCCAGTCTTCCTGCAGGGAATGAGAGAGAGATTGGGTGGAGCTTATCAGCTGGGATCAGTTCCCTGTTGTTCCCACTTGGACTTCTTTAAAAAGTAATCATACAGCACAGGTGACATTTCTGTGGATACATTTTGAGGCAATTCTCTTTTCCTTTTCTTACCTTGCAGTGATTACTACATTTTCAAATACCCAAGTTCTCAATAACAATATAATTTAATTTATAACTATATCTTAATTTATAACTACATCTTTGTCATACAAACAGAAATCAAGGTCTCCTTGATCACCCCTTTTTTTTTTTTCATTGTCCATAAATTTTACCTCATTATTTTGGAGTCTTAAAGAGGCACATCATTCCTTCTATTTACCAAATTATAGTAACATAACCTCGTGAATTTGCAGATTCAAAATACAGTGGTTATCCTTCTAATTCCACAGATAGTCATAGATATGGACCCTGCCCTCAGTAGGCAGATTTCCTTTGTAAGCTTAGAGAAGAAATAACTGCTTAAAATGTGGCTTTAAAGGACACTTTCTGTACTAATTTTTTGTCCATGGCAGGATCTAATTCTTTGTGTCCACTACTATGTTTGCCTACAGCAATACCCTTATCTTTTGCTAGCTCTCAGAAATACTCTTCCTACTCAGTTTGAGGTCACAGAACAGGACCATCCTAAGCAGCTCAGTCCAAGGCAGGCAAGATCCCTCAGATCCCTGGGGCACATAATTGTTACTGGAGTGCTTCATGTCTAGAGCTGGCCCCATACTAAGTTTCAGCACAAAATGAGTCCCAGAATTGCTCTTAACCAATAAACTGCAAAAGGCAACAGAATTTTGTCTATTTTTCCAAATCAGGAAGTGAAATACATTCTATATTCTTAGTGTACAAGGACTATAATGTTTCTACAGGTATGGAGATATTTTTCATCTAAACAGACAAAATAATAATCCCAGCAGTCAATCTGCGGGGATTTCCTCTAGTTTTACCAAAGTAAGCTTTAATAATAAATTAGAATAAAATCAGTGGGTAGATAAGAGTTTAAGTTCTTGCTTCAGTGATAATATGAAGTGGTTCTTATCCACATTCATAGTCAACTGCAAATTTATTATGGCCCTTACAAGATGTTGAACAGTTTATAATTCAGCAAAGTAGGCACATAGCTTACTAAAACATTTCTGTTGATGTATAAGTATGTTCCACTGTTTTCTTTTCCTTAACAATGCTAAAGGCACAGTAACATAGTTATGATTCAAAGCTTAAATTCCTAAACTCAGAACAATAGACAAAAAAAAAATTAATTTTTAACAAAATTAATAACTGGGTACTCATAATAGCTTCTGCATTTAAAGATGTTGGAACAGAAAGTGTTAGCCAAGAGTTGATATATTTATGCCCAGGCTGAGTGATTTGAGCAGGAGCTTTATTAGATTTGACCTCTCAAAAACTGATTAGAATATTTGCATTGAAGTAAAAAGACTTATAGAAATAAAGAAATAATTTCTTTGTGTTTGTTTGTGATGTATTGCATGTATTATTCTTAAAATCAAGGGGGTTCTATGATCGAATTTATCTCAAGGTAACTTAGTGACAATTTCTTTCATTGATTCTTAATTCATATCTACACTAAGGGATAGCTGATCAAATGAGTTTTACATATTTCATCTGGTGTTTGCTAAGACAGTCAGTTTAAGCAGCCACTAAATCAAAACAAAAAGTATTTCCTTCCCTCTTAGCAACAGAAAGCTTGAAAAAAAAAATGGCTTATTCACAAAAAACGCTCATGGTTATCAGTTTGATACAGAGTTTTATGGCTGTTTGTCACCACTTGTTGCCTAGTCATATTGATTTTTAGTGATCCTGTGGCAGTATGTTCTGCCCTGGAATGTGGTCAAGCAACTCAGGCAATGCCCTATATGCAACGCTCTAAGTTAGAATTTTGCTAAAACCATTCTGGTTCATCAACCCCAAAGCTAACACCCTGATAGTGAGACAAAGATGTGACAGATACGGTAAATACTTATTGAAAACATGCTATGCTGACCAGAAGACATATGACTAACAGTCATATCACTTTGTACTGTAAAAGTAAAGTTCCTCTTTTGTACAGTTAGGTTCTTCTAACATGTTACTTCTTGGAGTCTGTATGGGGTGGGCATGCCCCTCAGTGTTACTCCTCAAGGCTGAGGGAAAGAGATTTCGCTCACAATTGTTGGTATGGGTGAGTTACACCAACCTCTGCTTTAATAATTATTTGTTTTTGCTAGGTTCAATACAATTGCTTTAACATGATGGCCTCTATGTAGTGCACTATCCTATCCTATCCTATCCTATCCTATCCTATCCTATCCTATCCTATCCTATCCTATCCTATCCTATCCTATCCTACCAATATTTAACTTCTGGACTGTATAATAAATAATTCTTATCAATATAATTTTGGCTAATCATTTATAATGAATAATTTATTTTCGCAGAAACATATGAGATTTTCCATTATTAATTCTACAGGACAAAGTTGTACAAAGGTTCAATCACACCTCAATAATTTCTTAAACTTAAACCATTGAAATTCTGAAGCTAAGATTGGATCCAGCAGCACCCAACAGCTCTGAGAAGAAGTTTAGAAAGCAAGGGGGTCCTTTTGGCATCTCTTGACTCAATGGGAGGACTCCTAATAAACTTTATCTCAAGCTTCCACTCCCACTGGCAACAGTCCCCCTCTTGTAACACATAACATATTTCAGGTGTTAACTTGGCAGAAGTCATTGTAAACATATTTCTCAACTTAAGGAGAATCCATCTGAAAATATATTTAAATAAATAAATAATAGAGAATGACCTCATGGTATGAATGAGACACATCAATCACAAAACTGAAGTGAGATGGAAGAATTTCAATGAAGAAAAAGAAATATCTGACATGAAGCTCAATTTGTAAAGACCTCAAACTGCAGGGCTCCACATATAAAAAGGCTGCTGCTGGGATACATCAAAAGTGAATCTTTATTGAAGAACAATTGCATGACCTAGTTTCTGGTCAGCAACATGCTCTTGCTGAAACTTCAGGAGCTGATAAAAGTCTTTGTGAAGATAGGATGTGCACTTTTATCTTTATACCAGTAGGAAGGAGAGATTCGAAAAGTTTTTCTGCCATCTTATTTTAAATTTAATTCTAAACATTATGTAAATTTAGGAGCAATGGCAGAAACAAAACTTGTATAAACTAGATGTGTAAGTATTTATTGTAGTAGGTAGAAGAAGTTTAAGATCTAGTTAGTACCAATGAAAATATTTTTCTGTTTTAAGTAACTAGAAACAGTAGAACAGAAAAATATAAGGAAGATATTATTTGATTCAACTCTTAATATTCACAAAGTAAACTTAAATTATCCCAAAAGGGTAGACAATGCTCTTTAACAGACATCTATGTCATGTGTTGGCTGTACCCAAGCTATATGAAAAACAAAGAGAAGTATGGGATTTTTTCACCTGTCTGAGTTTGGGAGTTTTTTGCTGCTTATGCAGTAATACCTTCCTATTCTAAGATCCTATCCCTGACATCCAGCCAGCTAAATCATCATTAATTAACTTCAAGCCACTCTGTTTAATTAACTCCCAGTTGTCTCCTGCTTTTCTACATATGCACTTTACCCTCCCATGCCACACCAGCTTTCTGAGGTACATCTTCCAGACTGACAGATATACCCTCAAGTGCAGAAACAAGCAGTAGCACAGAGCCCTAACTCTGGACCAGACTTGGGAGAAGTATCAGCAGCTGTTGAATTTGGCAGTTACTTGTCCCTCAGTGAAGGACAGTAAATGGGGTGGTAGGAGAGGGAGGAGGAATCACAGAATCAGAGAATATTCTGGGTTGGAAGGGACCCACAAGGGTCTTCAAGTCCAGCTCCTAAATGAGTGTGTGAATAGAATCCACAAGATTGGTGTCATTAGTACCATTCTCTAACCAGCTAAGCTAATCTCAGGAAAGAGCTTCTTTGCAGTTCTTAACTTTTTTCCTGAGAAGGACTAGATATAGTGAAATGTTTTTGAGGCTTTTTTAAAGCATATTTTAAAGCTTTAAAATGAAAGTATACACATCTAGTTCTACTATCCATGACCCCAGACAGCTAGCTCAGAAATCTCAGGTTTTTACTGTAATTCCTCATCTCTAATCCAAAGCAGTCCATATGAGACATTTGTAAATGGCTTATATACTTGCAATGATGTTGGTGCTTCAATCGTCCTGAGCAGCAAAGATTGCATTTCTCAAAGCGTTACAAAAGCCATCTTAGTAGCTGAAGTTGCCTAAATGGCTGGTTTCTGAAGCCAGAATCTCCTAAATGTCATTGAGTAGCTTTATATCTTTGTCTCTGATGCTTGTCAAATAGCTAAGCAGAAACACAATAAAAGTAGAAAGCAAAAATAAAAGTAATAAAACCCAGAAACTGATAAGAAAAAAATCTCAGATTTTAAAAAGCCCCAAAAATAAACAAACCAAACCAAAACAAACAAACCAAACCAAATGAAAACAAACCAAACAAAAAAAAAACCAAAACCAAACAGAACAAACAAAAAAAACCAAAAACAAACCCAAAAAACCTCTTCAGTCCATTTTCTTTGTCAAATGCACTGGTTTGTCATTCACTATGAAGCATGTGGTGATGATGTCTTATTGACATTAACTGTTCAGTTATTTTCATCTGGATGCAGTCCTTCAGCACTGGCATTGTCCAAAAGTGGGTTTTGTTGTTCTAGACAGTTTCCCCAAATTGTGTACAAATACTAGAATACTTCAGAGCTGTGCTCTCAGGCAGTTTTTTAGGCAAGAAGATTAGAGCACCAGATGGATTCATAGTGGAAGCAGTAACAGTTTTGCAAGACTGATGCCTTAAGAGAAAAGATTTTAAATTCATATGAAGAAAATTGTCAGGAGGGAACCATGTGATGTTAAAAGCAAGCAAGGAAAGAAGCTGATGTTTGCAGTCCTTAGCATACTTTTTAATGTCATTCAAAATCCCAGATGTTTTATGAAAAAGCATGTCATATAATAAAGTCAGACCAAGTCTCATTTTTATAACACATTAAGAGGTGTAAACTATATCTACAATGGAAGTCCAAACAGGCTTAAAAAATTCATAAACGTCCTACTGGCATCACCAGAAGTGCAGCAACAGAGATAAAGACACCACTTTTACATCTGCCTCAATCTTTGCACAAGTGGAAAGTTATTTATGACCTGGCAGTCATGAATATTTCCAAGAAACATTAAACTGAATGCATGTAAGATTACACTGCATCATTCTTCTTACCCTCTCTGTCCATCACATACATTCTGTGTTACTGGCTATGCTTCAGGACAAGGCTGAAGGGAAATAAGGTCTTAGTAGGCACCATAATAAAGTTCAATGGGTTCAGACATACTGAAAA
>VYXF01007251.1:140107-160169 GCA_013397295.1 Polioptila caerulea
TAAAGGGGTTAAAAAAAAAAAAAAAAAAAAAAAAAAAAAAAAAGTTGCAGATAAAGCTACAAGGCAACTGTTTTTGTCTTTGTGATCCCAAAAATGGCTAATACATACCACTCTCAAGAATTAAACTGCTGGTTTGTGACAAGCAGAGCCCACAGCTGTTGCTCTTTCTTGTACCTGCAAGGAACATTAGAAGCTGTGGTGAAGGACAGAGTCCTCCACCCCCACAACTGTCTTAAGAGGCCAATAGCCACTCATCAGAAAAGATATCAAGATAGATAAAATAATTGTTTATAAGTTAGTGTGATTGCACAAATTTTGAGTGTCCCACTCAGCTCTAGCAGGAACTACTTGGGAATTCTCCTATGAAAAACATGCACAACATTTTAACTGGTACTAGCTTGTTTCTTCCAGGTTGTACTACACAGTAAAATGTTGAATACATAAAAATTATTCATGGTCCCTCATCAAGTGACAAAGGTCAGTTATTTGAAATTAATGAACAACAAAATAAAGAAATACTGCTGTTGATTTAAGTATAAAATGGATGTTTCTGCCTCAGCCTTGGCTGTTCTACAGTTAAATTTTATAAAACAAAACATACATAGCACCACTTGTGTGTCTTATGAGAGCTGGCAGGCAGGGACTGCAAAGGATCAAGTAAAAGGCAAGTCCCATCAGAACTGCATCACTCCAAAATCTTATCTCTCAGCTCTTGCACACAAACTCACAATTAGCAGAATGATACATACAAGTGTATTTCATAAAATAAAAGGTTGCTTCAATAACTAGATGCCAAAACCACTATGAAATTAGAGAGGGAAATCAAATCAATAGTAGGTCCAGCAGGAGACTGTGTTCTATCCTTGGATCTGTTTGCAGGCGTGCTGGTTGCATACAGATTAGCTGATAAATGGCTGATTCAATAGACTGGTAGCAAACACATGCTTTGCTAGAGATGACTTTTTAAGTCATCATACATCAAACAGACAGTGTCAGCCTTTGAGGATAAACCAGTGATGGCTTGTTGTGCTCTTTGAACTGCCTCGGAGACCCAGAGACTAAAAAAGTGCCTGAATGTTTCTCTGAATCCACTGGGAGGATTGAAAGCTTCAAAGAGTAACACTATCACATCCAAGGGGAAATGCATTGATTGAAGGAACCAGAGTGAAATAGTCTTTTATAATTACCAGAATGCTGGAATCGACTGGTGTTTTGCTGAGCTATATTTTATCTTTATTGGATTAACTGTGACACAGTAGGTTATGTCAAAGGGAATCTGCATGAATATTAAAAGTAAATGTGGTGTGAATAATAGATAACTTACATTAGATGCAACAGCATGTAGCAATTTTTATTCACCTATGTAATTAGATTAAAACAAATCTGCTGAATAAAGTATATTGTCTTATTATAATCCAAATTCAAAAGTATCAAGAAGTTATGAAACGGGGATAATTGCTGCTCTTTAGAAGATGCATGTGGTTACTCACACATATACATGACAGAGAAAAATTTTGAGAAGGGTTCTAGAGGAAATGGTTTGGTAATGAATAGAAAACCATTTCAGTCTCAAATTATTAGTAAGTGTATCACATATCTACTTAGAACTTTGGTAGCTGGTCTGTGCTGTTTGGGTAAAAAAAAAAAAAAAACTTAGGGGAATTTTAAGGAACAGAAATTATGTAAGGCAGATGAGCTAAGTGCTAGGACTGTACATTAAATCCTTCTGGTCATTTTAAAAGCATATACTCAGCATTGGGTCTTCTAATTTTGTAAATGATCAGCTGTATGTTCTTTAACATAATGAGTGTTTTCTTCTGTATGCCACTGAAATATATATTGGTTTGGAATTTTTAGCAGAGAGTTCAATTTTTGCAAAGCTGAGCAATTGAAAATATGAATTTCAATTATATCAGTAGAATAACAGAATAATTTAGTCTGGAAGGGACCTCCAGAGGTCATTAGACAAAGCTCTGGCTCAAAGCAGACCTAATTAGATCAGGCTGCTCTGAGACGTGCCTAGCGTAGTCTTGAACACAACCAAGGACAGATATTTCACACTCTACTCATTTTTGCAAAGACTTGATAATCCTAGCGAAAAAACCTAAATCAACAAATAAACCAAAGACCACCTCCTTAACTTAAAATTTATTAATTTTCCTCAATCCAAATTGTGTCTGTTTCCTCTGCCAGCATGCACTTCCTGGAAGAGTCTGGCTCCGTCTTCTCTCCATCCTTACATTACGTAGTTAAAAGACAGCAACAAGGTCTCCCCTTTGACTTTTGTTTTTGAAGCTGAACAGACAGTTCTTTCCTCCTATGATTTCTGCTCAAGCCTTCTGATGCTGGTTGCCTTCACTGGACTTGTTTAACTGTGTCAATATCCTTTTTATAGTGGGGATCCCAAAACTTGACAGAGTATTGCATATTTAGCCTCACAAGTTACAAAATAAAAGGATCACTTCTCCAGACCTATTAGCTACAGGTGCCCAGTACAGCTGAGGATGCAAGTGGGGATTCTCTGACTCATATTCATCTTATTGTCCTCCAGGACTCTGAGGTCCTTTTCTGTAAAACTGTTCCCTGACAACTGGACCTCAGCCTGTATTGCTGCATGAATTTATTCCATTGCAGATGCAATCATGCCAAACCATATGAGAGGCCTACTAGCCCATCACTCCAGTCTGTCTGGGTTTCTCTGACTACGGGCCCTGTCCTCCAGTGTGCTGAGCACTAAAGCTAATTCTGTTTTGTCCACAAACTTGAGGAGGTTGCATTTCATCTTATCATCCAAGACATTAATGAAGACATTATACAGTTTTGTTCTCAGTATTGATCCCTGAGGGATGCCACTAGTTACTGGCTGCCAGATGGACTTGTGCTACTGGTATAAACTCTTTGATTTAAGAAGTCCAACCAATTTTATAATCAATTATTATTCACTTGACCAACTTCTGTCTCACTAATCTAGTGATAGTGAAAATAGGAGACTGTCAAAAGACTTGAAAATCAAAATATCTAACACTCACTGCCTTGTTCACAGTACCAGTCCACTATAGGAAGCACTCTAGTTGTTCAGCCATTATTTATTTTTTGATAAAATCATGCTGGTATATGAAAATTACCCTCTTGATTCTCAAGTGTTCAGGAATTACTTCTCAGAGGATTTGTGCCTCAGCCTTTCCAGTCTGCTTGTAGCTGTCTGGATCCAACCTCTTGCCTTTATTGAATGAGGTGGCAACATTTACCCTCTTTCAGCCAACAGGAACATCCCTTCAAAGGGTTTCTTTTTCTTTTTTTCGTTTTTTTCTTTTTCTTTTTCTTTTTCTTTTTCTTTCTTTTTCTCTTTCTTCTTATCTGACATCAGCTAGCTCCTTTGTCACCCTTAGGTGCTTCACACCTCAACCCATGGGCTGTATATCTCTATTGGACTCAAGTGATCACTTGCTTCACACCCAAAGACTTTGCTAGTAGACTGAGGAATCTGGGAGGTAGGTTGGATAGATCTTAGCAGTAAAACTGAGAAAGGCATTGAAGCATTACCATGAGAAAGAAGGGCCTACCTGCTAGGAAAATTGCAGCTATTTTTTAACAAATTCTAGCTACTTTTTATGCATGTGTGCACACACAGATGTGTGCTGCCTGTGCAAAAGTCATGGCAAGGATAGAACAAGTTTTAAGGAGTGTCTACTCAGCATAGTCTTAGCTACCTGTCTAATGCTCTAGATTTTGTAGAAATCTCTCAAATATCTTAAAGTTGTGGAAGGGTTTGGGTTTTTTTCACTCTAATCACATTTTTCCCTACATGATAGTAGCTAGAGATTAGGTCAGTCTTATTTTGCCTTTAAATGGATCAGTATATACTGAATAAGTCCCTTTCATTTTCAGACTTTATAGATCAAATCAATCTATTCGCTAACTGTTGAAGAGCTAACATTGCATAGCTGCTGAGGCAAACTCATTTTTTACAATGGTGCATTTAAAGTCAATGAACACAGTCCACACAGACCAAACATAGCCCATAGCTTCTTTGCAACAATATTTGCATCACGTCACACTTAGAATGATTCAAGTTTGACATTTTAGCTGTTAAAGGAACCGTGAAAGTGCATCACAGGCAACCATTTTTTACAGATTGTAAAATAAAGAAGAAATATTGCCTATTGCCTACCAACCAACCATTGGGGAAAAAAAAATTATGCCATTTCCCCTTCATCTAAAAGAGCTGACCTATGTAAGACACTTTTTTACTGTGAGGGTGGTGAGGCACTGGAACATGTTGCCCCGTCCTTGGAAGTGTTTAAGGCCAGGCTGGATGGAGCAATCTGGTATCATGGAAGATGTCCCTGTCCATGGCAGCAGGGATTGTTGGAACTAAATGATCTTAAAGGTCCCTTCCAGCCCAGGTCATTCTATGATTCCATGATTCTGTGATTCCATGATTTTGTGATTCGCATTTGACATGTATAGTGTCATTTCTAAATATATGCAGAACTCTCAAGAGGGCACAAAAGAAGCAACAAGCACCAGAACTATCTGTAGTGATCTGACTAAACACATCTAAAAATTGTGTTTTCCAGTCCCACCTCTTACAGGCAATTCCAAATAGAATCTGTCTCATAGGAAAACAAAAGAAAATTTATGTTGTTAACTTATATTTTGAAGAAGTACACTTTACTTAGCAATGTTATGAGCACATATATATGCTTGACTCTCCTTAGAAGATGGGCATTTAGACAACAAATCAATAACTAGATGCAGAATTCATGCTGGTGACAGGGGTTTGGGTTCCATGACCAGCTGAGCAAAACTTGTGACCAGTGCAATGATGGATGTCATAACGACATCCACCTAAGGATGGCAGTGAGGGAGAGAGTAACCAGCAATCCTGTGAGGGAGCAACCAACAGCTGGCAATGTTCACAGGATGATGTGAGAGCAAAGGATCAAAAAATCAACAAAACTACAGCCTTTTGCTTGTAGCCAAGGAAGTCTTTACAAGGCATCAATATGGGACAATCTCCCAAACTCTCTCCAGTGGGAGATGGGATGCCTCTTTGAAGTGTCAATATACTAATGCATATGGTATGGGGAAAAAACATAACAAATAAAATACTGTGTGCATTTGCAGAGCTAGTCTTACTGAGATCACAGGATGTTTCCCATCACTGGAGTCTTGAAATTGAGTGATACAGGCTTTTTAACAACAGGGTAGGAAGAAAAGGAGGAGGAACTGTCTTTTATGTGACAGACCAAATACAGAGCATGGAGCTCTGCCTAAGGATGAATGAGTAACCAAACAAGAGCTTCTAGTTTTGTATTAAAGACAGAAGTGACATTAAAGTGGGTGTCTGCTATAGGTTTCCTCACCAGAAAGTGAATCAGGCCCTCTGTAAACAGTAGCAGTCTCACATTCCTCACAGGACCTAATCCTCCTAGGGGAATTTAACCACTGACCCACTGCTGGGGGGACACCACAGCAGGACAATACCAGTCTGGAAGATTCCTGAAGAACATTCATGATCATTTCCTGCTCCAAGTGGTAGAAGAGCTGATGAGGAGATATGTTCTGTTGCACTTCATGTTCATCAGTGAGGAGAGGATCACTGGGGAAGTGAAGGTCAAAGGCAGCCTTGACTATGGGCACCATGAGACAGCAGGATCCATAAGGCAGCGAAAAGAGCAAAAAGCAAGACTGCAACCCTGTACTTCAGTATAAAAGATTTTTACCTCTTTGAAGATCTCCTTGGAATAAGACCTAGGAGAAGACCCTGCCAATCCCAAGAAAGCAGGTTAATATTCAAAGTTCACCTTCTCTAAGCTCAAGAGCAGTCCATTCCAACTAGGAATGAATGAAATCTGGCAAAAATGCCAGGATGCCTGCACAGATGAACCAATGGCCAAACTCAGACACAAAAAGGAACCATACACAGGGTTGAAGGAACAAAATGTAACCTGAGAGAAATAGAGATGAAGTTAGAAAAGCTCAAGCCTAAATGGAATTGAATTTATTAGGATGTCAAAGACAAAAAGATAAGGGCTTACGTAAGTATATAGGAAGATTAGGAAGACGTTGGGCCAATTCTCTCCCGGCAACCTGGTGATGTAATGCATGAAAAAAGGCTGAGGTACTGAATACCTTCTTCATGTTAGCCATCACTAGCAAAACTGATTTTCAGGAATCCAAAGATCCAGAGACCTAGGGGTTCATTTGGAGCAAGGAAGACTTGTTCCTAGGGCAGTAGGATCAGATTAGAAAATACTTTAAAAGACTGGACATACCTGAACACATGGGATTGGGTAGTGGTACTCATAAGAACTAGGGAAGCTGACTGATGCTGCTTTGAGATCATTCTCAATAATCTTTCAACAATCACGGCAAGTGGGAGGGATGTCTGAAGACTTGAGAAAAGCAAAGGTCACTCCTGTCTACAATGAATGGCAAGGGAAATCCAGGGAAATTCAAGCTAGTCAGCCTCACCTTAACCCATGGGAAGGTTATGAAGCAGCTAATCCTGGAAACCATTTCCAGGCACATGAATCAGAAGGTGTTAATCAATAATAGTTAGAATATATTCATAGAGGAGATTTCATCCTTGACGAGCTTGATAAAGTCATACTATGAAATGATGGCTGGACGGGTGGAGCTAGTGGACATTGTCTACATTAACCCATTAATATGTGTGAAAACCTACCTGAAGGGAAGGTGCAAAGAGTACAACGCTGTCCAGTGACAGGACAAATGGGCACAGTCTGAAATATTGATTGTTCCTCCTGAATATTAAGAAACACACTTTTAGTGTGATAGTAACTGTGCACTGGCACAGGTTTCCCAGGGAGGTTTCGGAGTTTCTGTTGCTGGAGATACTCAAAGCCTTCTTAACACTCTCATGGACAACCAGTTCTAAACAGTTCTGCTTGAGTAGGGGTTTGGTCAAGATGACCTCCAAAGGTCTCTTTCAACCTGAATCATCCTGTGATTGTGTCATAATTTTTTATGTTTAAATTATTGCTTTGGTAGACAAAGGGAGTGAACTCATATTTCCTACTTAGATTTCAGTACTCTGTCTCCCATCTCTGTCTCTCTATCCTCACAGAGAAGCAATGAAGTATCAGTTGAATGAGCAGACAGAGGTAGATAGAAAACTGGTTGAACAACAGTGTCCAAAGGCTGGTGATCAGTGGAATGAAGTCATGATAGAGACCAGTAACTACTAGAGTACCACTGGATCAGTATTGCCTCCAATTCTGTTTCACATCTTCATTAAAGGTCTGGATGCTGGGACAGAAAGTACCCTCAGCAAGTTTGCCAAGGATACAAAACTGTGAGGAGTGGATGATATGTCAGAGGGCCATGAATTCTACCATCCAGAAGGACCTCATTAGTCTGGACAAATGGACTGACAGAAAACTCTTTTAAGTTTAACAAAGCGTAAAGTTCTGCCAGTAGGGAGGAGCAACCCCCTGCATTGTATGGTGGCAGACAATAGCAGACAGCAAGCTAAACAAGAGTCAAGTTGCCCATGCAGCAAAGAACACCAGGGATGTGCTGGGCTAGGCTGCATAATTCTTGCCAACAGGTCAATGGAAATAATCCTTCCCCTCTCCTCATCTCTGGTGAGGCCACTGCTGGAGTACTGTGTTCAGTTTAGAGCTCAGTACTACGGGAGAGACATGGAGCTCCTACAGAGTCCAACAAAGGGACATAAAGATGATGAAGAGACTGGAGCACTACCCATAGGAGGAAAGACTGGGGAAAAACAGGACTGTCTACCCTGGAGAACACTCAGGGAGAGATCTCATTAAGGTGTCCAAACAGCTGAAGGGAAGGTGTAAAGAAGACAGAGACAGGCTCTTTCCAGTGGCACACAGTGACAGGATTTAAGGAAAAGGACACAAACTGAATACAGCTGGTGCTTCCTCAACACAATCAGAGATTCTTTTACTGAGAGGTCAGCCAAGCACAGCAACAGGTTGTCTAGAGAACTGGTCGACAGTTTATCCATGGAGATCTTCAAAACCCATCTGGGAAAGGTATGGGGAAAGCCGTACAGAGCAATGAGGTCACCCCTGAGCCTCCTTCTCTCCAAACCAGACAAACCCAGAGCCCTCAGCCGCTCCTCACAGGATGTGCCCTCCAGCCCTTCCACCAGCTCTGTTGTCCTCCTCTGGCCCATTCAAGGACCTTCCCACCCTTCTCTCACTGTGGGGCCCAGCACTGCACACAGGACCCAGGGTGAATCCAGCAGGATGATCCCAAGCACAGCTGGTGATGCTGTGTCTGCTGCAGCCCGGGATGGGGTTTGCCCTCCTGGCTGCCCGGGCACACACTGCTGGCTCACCCTGAGCTGCTGCCGGCCAGCACCCCCAGATCCCTTGGGCAGGGCTGCTCTACACACACTCCTCTCCCAGCTTATACCTGTGCCCAGCTTTACTGCATCCCAGGGGCAGGATTTGTATTTGTTCTTGTTAAATTTCATGCCACTGATGATTTCCCAAGGTTCCAATTGATCCCGATCCCCCTGCAAAGCTCTCATCCCTCAAGAGAGACAACAGTAGGTCTCTGTTTGGTATCATTAGAAAACTTCGTAATGTATATTCAACTTCTTCATCCAGATAATTTGTGAAATTATTGAACAGAACTGGCCCAAGAATTTAACACTGAGGAATGTGCCTAGTGACTTCTCACCAGACAGTTTTAGCGCCATGCACTACAACCCCTGCAGCCCTGCCATTCAGCCAGTTCTTCACACAGTACACTGTGTACCTGCTCATCTCACAACTATATAATATGTCCAGCAGGATACTGTGAAGGACAGTATCAAAAGCCTTCCTAAACTCCATAAAAACTAAATCATCACCTCTCATTCATCCACTGTGTAGGTGGCCTTATGATAAAGGAGTAGAGAATTAATTAAAGAGGGCTTTGTTGAACTCTTGCTGACGGTGTCTGATGAAAGCATTAATCTCTAAATGCATTTCAATTGTAGCCAGTATGACCTTCCCCATAAAATTTCCACATACTGAGGTTAAACTAACAGGTCTGTAGTTTCCTGGGACTTTCTTTGTACCCTTATAAATCGCAGTTATATCAGCTAGCTTCCAGTCAGTGGGACTTCTCCAGAATTCCAAGATCTTTGAGAGATGTTACTGGTTTAATATCTACATCTCTTTCAGTACTCTCAGACTAGTCCCACCCCATAGACTTATGAACATTCAACTGACCTAGCTTACTCCTTACAATTTCAATGTTCACAGCTGGAACATCACTGTTTATAAAGTCCTCTGACTTAGAGGAATGAACAGTCCAAGGTCTACTTTTAATAAGATTGAAGAAAAAATGCATTTAATGCCTTCATTTTTCCTTCATCCTTACTTGCTAGATGACGACCTTCAACAAATATTGGTCCAGTATTTCCCTGTTGCTATTGACCTACTTGAAGCCCTTCTTGTCTGAAACAGCACTGGCCAGTTCCAACTCCAGCTGAACTTTGTTCTATCATATTTTCTCCCTGCATGTAGGAACCACCGCTCTGTCCTGCAAAACTGACCTCACCTCCAGAAATCATACAATATTTTCTTCCTTCATGAGGAGTTTCCTGTTCAGCCAACCTGATCTTCTGCCCCATTTGCATAGTGGGATTGCTTGCTCCTGTGCTTTTAAGAAGTTATTCTGAAAAGACTGACCTATACTCATGGACTCCATAACCCTCAAAAGCAGATTTCCTGAGGGACATTGTTAACTAGCTCCCTGAGTAAAATAAAGCTTGCTCTCTTAGAGCAATGGCAAGGAACTCTACTGAATTTTTTTATCATTGCACCAAAAATTCTAAACTTGGATATTTTGTGACCACAATGGCCAAGACAGCTGCTTAACCTTACACAGGCCAAGAGTGACTTTCTATTCACAAATAACCAGTCTAAGAGAATTTCTTTTCTAGTCAGCTCATTGAGCAGTTGTGACAAGAAATTATCTTCAATATACCTCAGAAATTTCCCAGACTTGTTTGTCACAGCACTGTTATACTGTTGATGTCTAAGATGTTAAGAAACTTCAAAAAAATCTGCTCTCAAAAGCAGCATTTGCTGCTCTTCAGCTTCAGTGACAGGTTTCTGTGCAATGGTACATGTGAGTCATACAGCACTTGAAAAGAACCCTCAGCAAATGAAAATTATTCCAGCTTCACTCATACCAATGAAGCTCCGCCTATTTAGAACAGGCATGGAACTGGTCCACTTAATAAAAATAAATAAATAAATAAATAAATAATGAAAACTAAATACCAAACTGAAAGCCTTCGCAAGGAAATTCCCAGCTCAAAGCAGATTTTTTTTTTTTTCATGGGAGTTATAAACCCTTGAAAGTAGCAGGTTTATAATGGAATTGCTGACACGACTTTAACTATAGCATTGCAAATGGCGATGCTATAATTAAGCTTCGATCTTCTTTGGAAAAAAAGGAAGAGGGAGGTTATTGTTCAATGGACTGCTCTGTCATTTGCTGCAGTGATTCTTAATTGTGTCTCATTACTGCAAGATGATCATTACTCTACTTGTCTATCTGATTTACAGACCACTAAAAGTGTCTTGTAACAAGCAGCCGTCTCCTATGCAACAGTCCTTTGGCTCTCACCCTCATTACTCAGAATCTGTCCAATTATTTGTCATTAAAGTAATAAAAAGGACTGCAGCAGAAAATGTGGGAGGTAATTGTTGGAGGCCTGCCGAGGAAAAAAATGAAAACTGTTTTCAAGGCACTGGGAAAGTGACATCGTTAATTAAGTGTTAGAGAATATGCAAATCCGTCACAATCTCAAGAGACTGTAATAAAATAGAGAAAATATTATTATCATTTGAGGTAAAAGAAGGCAGAGTTTTCCAGTCAGTGCTAGTTTAGTTACTTTCTAAGAATGGCAGTGGCAATAGGGTGCAAGCTCCAAATAAAATGAGCAGACGGGAATATTTCAGCATAAACTGATCTTCTAACATTTTGCAGCTCAGAGACAGTGAAGGATGCAGTCAGAGTATAGGATCCCAATTAAGGATTTCCTATTAATGCTGTTTATTTGATAGCTACCTCACATGAGACTGTGTATATTACACACTATAACTCCTTCACGAAATTTCATGAAAAAAATTGTATAAGTGATTTTGTTGTTTGTTTATATCTCTGAATTTGATGGAATTTACACTTCACCTTCATGGGTTCATTTCCTCAAGCAGAAAGAGCGAGAAGGGCAAAAAAGGAGAGGGAGAGAGAAAAAAAGCAAGAAAGAAACAGTAATACAAGAACTCTTGTTTAACTAATTAAAAAAAAAAGGGGGCGAGTCTTTTCAGGTAATCATTTACACAAGTGGAAAAAATTATACATCAGTCCTTAATCACAGAGTTGTAGAAGGAAGATTATTGAAAGCAGCTATAATTTGGGCACATCATGAGCAGATGCAAAGGTGTGGCACATCACCTCAAAACAATCAAGTCCCAAAGAATCAATCTTCCTTCATGCTGAGCTTTAGACAGGAAAAAGGATACCCAAATTTATGAGGAAAACAGTTCAGATGTGAATTAATAGATTTAACTGAACATATCTGAGCTATAAAATGTTGATTTCCAGAGCAGAAATTCAGGCACAAGGAGGAAGAGCCTGGACTAAGAAAACCTCTCAAGATAGGGATCTTGTCTTGACTTCAAAGGCACCTTTCAAAGTGTCCTGGAGTTGTGCAATACATCTTGTGTAAGGACCATCAGGGAACTGTTTTGTTCATGGTTACTCCATATTCAAGAATTTGCTGACGTTTCTCGGGTCAGTTGAGAATAACCACAAGAGTAAAACTTCCCTTTTCCTTGCACATATCTCTGCTTTCTGGCCTTCTTAACATGCGGTTTGAGTCTCACAGGAAAAAATCACTTCTTCATAAAGTTATATGTATGGAAGCAAGATGATAGACAAATTGTACCTTGCCAGACTCGGCACAAGCAAAGTGTTGGACTTTGAGCTTTAGAAAAAAAGAAAAGCATATTTAGATTTGCACAGACCAGCTGTCTTCCTCTTTTTACTCGCTCAGGTTTAACACAAGATGATCAGACAGAAAACAAAGGATAAACCGATGTTCCTGCAGTAGTGAAGCCATTGAAACTTGACCACTGCATACAGAACCAGGCTGTAGCAAACTTGAGTCTTCTTTAACTGGTAAGCAATCAAAGTAAATTATCCCAGGAGCGGAATGGGATTATAAAATAGTTGTAGCAACACATTTGGCCTCAGCATTCTGCACCTGAGCATTTAAGACATTATTATAGGTATTGTGAAAATACATTGCACAGCTTATTAGGGGGTTAGGAGTTTAAGGAAAGGCAGTCTTAAATAGATATTAACTCTCTAAACTTTGAAGTCTGGAAAGTAAAATAAAATGTATAAACACTGTATATAATTTTAAATTGTCATTGTAGCCAGCTCTACAACTGAAATACAACTTACAACTGAAATACTTTGTACTAGGACAGAGAGGAAGTTTCCATCCCACAGTCACGTAGGTTAGTGACTGCAAAATGTACAGAAGAATAACTCTAAGATACGAGGTTAGTTTCGCAAAGCAGCAGCAAGTTAGCATGAGTACGTTTTCCCCTAATAGCACAGAAAAGCAGATTTTTAATTTTTTTTTTTTTTTTTTTTTTTTTTTTTTNTTGAGGTTTCTGGAACACTCTTTGTTAGTCTTTTTGAAAAAATGCAAAACTGTCCTAATATATGTGGTTAGAATGGAAGTTCATTCAGCTAGTGAAACCCTGCATATCCAGTAAACTCATTTTTTAAATGGTACATTATGAACAAGAACCCACTGCACACAGTCAAGATTTTCAGAGTCCCACATCTTAGTCTAATCACAACCAGATTTTTTGAACGACAGCATTCAATGTATTTTAGTATATCCCTTTTACATCCCACACACCACTTTTGAAGTCTCAAATATTTTAGAGGTGTTGAAGTAAAGACTGCAAACATAATCTAGAAACAGAAGAAGTGTGTTATCTATCTGTTCCTATGCTAACACATACTAAAATATTTTTCTGTCCTTATTGCAATGACTCACCAGGAGACTTACACTGGAATACAGACAAGTTCAAGAAAATGGCAAAATCAGAAATCTATCAGAAATAAGAATAAGAGAATTCTTTCTTTATCTCAATTACTACAATATAAGCATATGTATCATTTTTAGAATTACTTGTAAGGAATTTTCATATAACTAACCTTGGCTTCTCTCTAGAAGTTGCACTGCACATTTTCTGCATTTTCCCAGTTTTCAAACACAGGTATAGATTGTAAAATGAAAAACTAAAACTAAAATCCAGTTAAGCACTTGCACTGTAATAAGCACTTGATATTTAGAACATGCTAAATATCCTTTTCAGGGCATTCCAAAGTACAGGAGGTGATTTTTTGGGGGGGTTTCTAGTTCTTGTAATGTAGGTTATGATCTTCAATATAAATTAAGGCCACCTCAATTTAACACTTGCCATTTTTGTAACTCCAATACTTTTCCTTTCTTCCATTTACCTTCATTATATCCTTTTTATAATAATTGTTTTAGGCACAGAGTAAAACAATGCACATTATAGCAAAAGCTCTCCATCCTCATCTTATTTTCCTGTGATGAGTTTTTTCAACATTAGGTGGACAGTACATCACTACTGCAGCAAAAGTCATTAGAAGATTGATTATTTTTTCCAATGCTTGAAAACTCTGAGAGGAGGCAATTTTATAAGGTCTGTGAGTTCTTACAGTCTAAAAATAAGACTCAACTCAGTCTGTGTTTTAAGCTTTTCATTAGATCCAAATCCCAGGCTTCTGTCTGAAAATTAAATGAAGGAAATTGGAAATAGAGACAACTCATTTTTGTCTTCAACAAGTTAAAGTGCAAAGTTTGTTTATTCACTCTTCTAGTTATATAACTTAAACTTGATTAAGCTGAGTAAAAGGTTCATTAACTCTTTGTTAGGATTCTTTTGATGAGGTAGAAAAAAAATTAAAACTATGTTAGCTAATTTCTATTCATCTAACACATTTTTCACTACCTGTTGCCCTTTTGGTTTTTCAAATTAAGTATATAATTAGGTTGACTATATTCTTTCCTTAGAGATAGACAGGAAAATCTATGACTTGTGAAGGTGGAAAACAAAGAAATCAATAGAAGTCTGCCTTAGTGGGAACCTGAGGGGATTTGTAAGTGTGGCAGCAAGAGCTGCTGATTTTGCTAAGATGCTATTCTACACTGTGTCAGAGATTATATCTTAATTCTAATTGCAGAATCAGTAAAAACATAAAATACGACAAACACTGCTTGCTTAGGGCAGAGAGAATACACTTGGAATCTACTCAACAATTTCTCGGGAGTGAATTTTTATTCATAGTTTTTTCTATCCTAACTCCCCATACATCATAGAAGCCCAAGAACTCTCTCAAATAGAGTTTACCTATACAATAGGCTGGAAATCTTAAAGCTACAAAGGGTTTGGGGAACAAAGGAAATCTTTAGTTATAACAAGTTCTGTCAAACTACTTCTCAGTTTTTATTCTCTGCATGCATCACTTCCGAACAAAATATTTTGGGGTGGGGGGGGGAGGTTGGATTTTGAGGTTGATTGATTGGTTGGTTGGTTTTTTGTTTGGGTTTGTTTTGGTGTAGGGTCATAAGTGCAGAAGAACTTGTAATGCATATGAACCTTTAAGATGAAAACATTACCTTCCAGTGAGTGTAAGTTTTCTAGCACAATCATGCTTTCCTACAAATTAGAAGATATATATACATATCTCTCTATATATACATATAAAGAGATATATATACAATTCAATATATTTAGTTATTTATTTTTATTTACAGAACCTAAAAGCTAACACTTATAAGTTTTCTAAGCAGAGGTTTAATTATTTGCTTCTATAGGAAAATATAATTAATTACCAATCAGGTAACCTTATTTCAAATACAATTTTATAAATCTTCTATCAACTTACATTGGAAAGGAACTCAGCTTTGAGATCCAAAACACGTTCAGAGGCAAACTTAATCTGGGCAAGCCTTCTGTTCCAGTTATTTGCTGGACCCCAGTATCATGAAATAGATTCTTTACATTACAGTTGCAAAGCATTGTCCAGGTAGTAATCTGCATTATTGTTTAGTCACGGTTTCATAAAATAATTTTAAGAAGCAAAAGAATAAGCTCTATAAAAAGACTAAATAATGCACTAAGTTGCTCCAGAAAGACATCAAAATTCGTTGAAGGGAAGGAATTTTTAACAAAACACTCTGAAAACAGAACTGTTTCCCTCTCTATTACTCTTTTCCCAAGCTATAACTAACTTCCAACATGTTCAGTGAGACAGCTGACAGGAACAAAACAGTGAAAAGAACATTATATGGGTTAGCATCCTTTCCCTGTCAATTGCTTCCATTGGTTGAGAGACTTCAACTGTAAGTTTCAGACACTTAGCTATGTAATTATTTTATAAGATCCATATTCTGGTTGAAGCCTGGATATCATAGAAATCAAACAGTAGCTTACAATCTAATTATAATAAACCCTTAGTTCTGTCAACAGTTTTTGACCCAAGGAGATCCCGTTGTTCCCACCATTTTGCAATAAAACAGAAGTAATTTAGAAATACATAAATATTTCTTTAGGAATAAAACAGAAGATAATTGTGAAGGATTGCTATTGTACAGTGTTCTGAAAATAGGAATCTAACTAGCATAACAATGTGTTTCCCACATATTGTGTTTGAAAAACTCTGATGCCCTCATGTGGGAAAAAGATATTTTAACACTTACCAAGTTGGCTGAAAATTCATGTTAGGAAACAAATGCAACCTTGGCAAAAAAAATTAGGGACAAAATTCTTGATATTAAGAAAATTTTCATTGAAAATTTTCATTTCAGTTTCAGCAGGAAGATAAACAAAATGCATAAAAACAAATAAACAAAGCAAAAAAATGAAACAAAAACCTATCAAACAATCAAGACATAAGAACTATTCATAGAAAAAAGTCAAGTAACAAACATAAAATGTACATCACTCCAAAGAAATGCTTTACTGCCTATAATTATCAAAGTGTTCAGAACTGTATTTTATTTGTCTATTCGTCTGAAAAGTGTCTTCAACAGAAAAATAATCATTAATTTCTTGCTTTTTACTTCAACCATCATCTAATATAAATATGGTCTTTTCTAACGGGAAGCCTAATTACTGTGTTTAGATGGTAGGTGATTCATTGAAGAGTGAAAATAAATTTTTTTGTCTTTTGTTTAAATTCATTCACATCTATACCCTGCAGTAGAATAAATTCTTTAAAGGCTTGCTGTTTTACTGGTTGACTGTCTCTCAATCTTCGTATCAGACTGAACATGAATAAAAAAGGTCTGCTAAAATTGATTATTTCTGGATTTGGAAATGCATCATTATTATATATTTCTACAGAAATTGCACCAAGTTATTTCAAGAATAAGTTACACTTATAGACAACTATAAACAATCAGCAGAAATAATTCCTCATATGCCAAAGATATCAGAAATTGTGTATTTTTATGACTTGACTACAGCAGAGTCTCCGGGAAAAGTAAGATATAAGGGTTACATCATTTAAACCAATGGCCATGTCATGGATTTTCTTCCCCAAAACTGTCTAGATGAATGTGATTATATTCCCTTTGGAACCCCTTCATTTCTTTTTCCATGATAAAATAACATATGACAAAAAAAATTACTCTAAGAACTCGGGGGGGGTTTATACAGTTAGATGATCTGCGAACAGTCTATTTTCTGAGTGTATTCATTATTTCACTATAAATACTTTATGTGAACATATCTGCCCAAGGGTCTGCTGCAAACTATTCACTTTGGTTACTGTATTTCTTTGACTATTTTTAATTCATCATTTGTGCTGTACGCCTAAATCACATCAGTTACATGGCATTGTTTCTGCTTCTCAGTTATTTGACTGGAGAAAACCTTTGCAAAGCAGTAGGCAAATTATTTAATCAGGACTATCATATTACTAAACAAACATAATTGAATGTATATGAATATTCTTCTGAAGAACAGTAATTTCTTATTATTGATATAAACAGATGTCTCTTGTGAGCAAGTGTTTGCAACAAAAAAGGGTAAACAGAAGCATACATTCTGGTCAGATCAAAATCAATGGGAATTTTAGGCCATGAACATATTTTTTCTTCCCATTGCTTACTCAGCCTTGGTCTCTTCACTTTAAAAAATGCTAAGGAATTAATAAACACTACAATTTCTACATCAGAAAACAGACAAATGCAACACAAGGGAAAAAATCATAGTGATGCTGCAACCAGCATGTATAAGATCTTCAAATTTATATAAAATTTTAGAAGGATCATGTGACTCTCCCTTTTGGATGAGGAGAGCACCACTGGAAGATACATCACTTCAAAGGATTATGGTAGACCTTACCTCCTAGTGAAATTCAAGAAACTGATACAAAGAAATTTAATTCTGCTCCAATAACCAGAAGACTCAGATTTGGCCTGAAAGGCTGCCTTTAAAATATCACACCTATTGCCTCCACTTACAGAGAAGCTTGTCTGTGAGCATTGTATGGCAGGGCTGTATTTCTTTGGGGAATCTTTGTCAGATGGTGAGGCAAAGTATGGATTGATAGTAAAACAAACCCAAAACCAACAAACAAAACAAAAACTGCAAAGCAACAAGCATCCTGGGGCAATACTTTAATATTGTCCCTTTAGGAGTAAATATTGGCACTGTCATTCTTTAATATTCTTAATGCCATTCTTAATTCTTTTACAGCATTTTCTCTGGAGAAGGTGGGTTTCCTTGTAAGGCTAAGGATGACACATGCAGAGGTAGAAACAGCCCTGTAATAAAATTAATGAACTTTTCAAGTTTTCAAATTTATGCTGAAACCCAAATTCTCAAGGTTAATTTTCTGTAGCATATTTATTTTTCCAGGATAACTGTCTGGCCTTGACTCCAGCTCTCAGAAAAACCTAGAAAAAAGACTTTTCCTTTTTCCTGTGTCATGGAGAGGTCCTTACCCACTTAGGACCAACCCTAAGATCACAGCATATCCAAACTGTAACATTTCCACAATACTTGCTATCAAACTGGAACTTACAGCTTCTTGCTGACAAGCAACCTGATAAATTTTAGGCTCCCCATATGTAAAAACTAGTGCTTTTCCTAATGACCTATTTTTATTATATCCTAATGACCTAATTTTATTACATCCCAGAAACTTTTTATATTTGCACTTTTTGTTGCAAAGATAGGGGAACGGTTTCAAACAGAGGTAGTAGGTTTAGGTTAGATATTAGCGGAAAATATCTTATTTTGATGGTAGTGAGACTCTGGCAATAGCTTTCCCAGGGAACTGCAGATGGCCCATTCCTGAAAGTGGTCAAGGCAAGTGGATAGAGCTCTGACCAACTGGATCTAGTGAGAGCTACTCTTGTCCATGGCAGAAGGTTTGGAATTAGATGATCTTTAGATCTCTTCCTACCTAAATCATTCTCTGATTCTATGATCCTATGGTTCTGCTTTGAAATACCAGCTTTTGGGTAAAAGCATGTAGTACTTTTACAAAATAAGTAAATTACTTTCAAATATTCAATTTGTTCAATAAATAAGTAAATAACTTTCAAAACCAAACAAGTCTTCCTGAACTCTCTAAGTCATTGTTCTGAATGTTGGCATCTAAGGGGAGTTTTGGATATTGTGCACTTGTTAAAGAAAAAAAAAAAAGAAGGAAAATCAAACATTACTTGTTTCTTATGATCAACATAAGCTGCTTGTTCATATGCTTTCTTAATTTTTTCACTGACTCTCACTACCAATTAAGTCTTCCTCAGAAACTTGTTTGAAATCACTATGAAAACAAAAAACAGAAATATAATAAGTAAAAAGCCTAACTCTCCAAAATAATGCAGAAGTTATCCTGTGAGAATCAAACATCTGATGTTTTCCTTTGATCATAAATCAGCCTTGGGAAAGGATCTTGAAGTTACTTAGAAGTTGCTTTTAAAGAACTTTGGGGTTTTTGTCACTAAGAATCTCTTTAAATTTGCCACAATTATGGAAAAATTCCAGTATTCAGTAAAGACTTGGTGTAATTTAGTTCACATTTCGTTAAAACTAAAGTTTAGTATTACTAAGCATATTATGTTTTTCAGATTCTACTCTTCTATAGATGATGTCTCCATATAACATTTCATGTCTTTCAGACCAGAAAGAAAATAGGGTTTTTCCTGCCACTCCAAACCACGTTGGAGGTGAACACTAGAACGAAGACCAAGAAACTTCTTCTCAATCCAGTGCCTTCCAAACATGCAACAAGTATTCTTCTGTTACTCCATCATGCCTGAAAGGGAAATTGCCTGATCTGAACAGGACACCAAAAATGGTTCTTTGACAACAGACATCCTTAAGTAGACAAGATTGAACATTATGCCTAAAACGAGAATGAAAATGGTTGGCAGTGAGAGGAACAGAGAAGCCTTAAAATGGTGAGGACAAACCAAGGGATGCTTCAGCCAGAAGACAGCACTCTAAAAGAAACAGTTTGGGAATTATTATGAGCTGACAGGAAAGGGTAAGTATAAATGTGATTTTTAGAAACACTAGGCATAAAACCATCAAGAAATAGGTGAGAAAAAAAACCAGAAATTTATCCATTCTTTCCTATAGTGCAGCATCTGTAGAACTAGACATAAAAACCCAAGTCGACAATTCTTACAAGCACTATCAGTTTTGGAGTAACTCCCTGAAGGGCATTCAATACAACTGGACACTAAACAGCTTGCTTCCAAACAAGGACTGAGTCTATCTGGAAAGATTATTCCAGATCATCAATCTTTCTGAAGTTTATAGAACTAAACCTAACTTTAAAATTAATCAATGACCTTGTATTTGCAAATTCTAAACCAAATATGCCCAAAGACTGAATCAAGGAAATAAAATACTTTGGTAAAAACTTAGGAATTAAATGTTGTGGGGGAAAAAAAAAAAAAAAAAAAAAAAAAAAA
>VYXF01007251.1:160276-197564 GCA_013397295.1 Polioptila caerulea
AAAAAAAAAAAAGCAGCAGACTTGATTTAAAATTAGCTCCTAAAATTGGAAAGAATACCATAAATAGTTATTAATTTTTATGCTGTGTGCAAGTGACTTGTGTTAAGCAGTCTCATTTATAACGTGGATTAGACTCTTGCCACTTGCCAGCACCTGGATATAAGGTCTGTAGCAGACTCTCATGTGCCCTCACCCTTCAGGCACATTCACATCCAGAGCTGATTTTTAATCGTTCCACTCACCACTTTCTCCCAAGTCCTTCACATACTCACCAGCTGGTGCAGCTTGGCCATCACACACTCATTCACACACCCACATTCCAGACACTGGCATCACGCACACACGGCCTTCCTAGTCCCAGTCCAAATTTATTTATAAGATAGAATTTATTAATAAAATAAGACAGACTGTGCTGATCAGCCACAGGAAAGGCCAGACAAGCAGATCAATCACATATGATCAGTTCTTTTTATCCCCTTTCACCTGTATTTTCTCTTCCTCCCCCAGTCATCCAGGTCCCTCTTTTTTTTCACCTTTTTCCCATAAATATACCATAACAAGTCTGGTGCAATCCTGAAATATTTTTGTCCCCCATGTCATAATGTGTCTCACACCCTGAACCAGCCCTAGTCCAAAAGGAGATCTGCTCCTGATGGGTTTCCATCTTGGTGGGTTTCACACCTGGACATGGAAGCTGAAGGTCTCTTGGGTCAGCTCTGGAAGGACCCACACAAGGTAGGTGTACTCCTGGAACCTGAAGTTTGTGTTCCCATTTGCAGTCATGTGTCCCAGTGATTTTCTGAGCTTGAGGGGATGTTCCTTTCTTTGACTGGGCGATGACCCGTGGGATGGGCCTAGGAGTAGCTGGAGCTGGGTATTATTTGGCTCTCAAATCAGATCAGTGGTGTCTCTCTGTGCTCTTTTGTGGGCGTGCAGAGGAACTTTTATGACATAACTTAACAAAGCTTGGTTCAATCATGCACCATAGTTCAACATTTTGTATTAGTACTAGCAACAAAATAGTTCCTATATGCTAATATTTCCCAGTTCATGTTTTCCAGAGAGACTACTTAAATATTTTGAAGGCTTCAAGCAGTTGTTTAAAGAGAAATACAATTATATAGAAGGCTTCTTTTAGACAAAGTCTATTTTATCAGATTGTAAATTATTTGCTCTTTAAAGTTATCCAATCTCCACAAATGCAGTTATTCTCTTGAAATACTTGACTAAAACCCAGTTATTGTTCAACTCAGCACTCTGAGTTTTTCTTGAGTAGATCACACCTGACAGACAGCTTATGCTTCAGAAATCTTTCCAAGAGAAATGCTATAATGGTACCAAAATGTTGCTGAACAGTTGGTGCTGAACGGGTACCAGATATTTCCACATTTAAAGTTTGGCTGCTGATTGCAAATGTCACACTTCTATTCAAAAGATCTACAGCTTGATTTGATGGTACCGGTGCATTTCCATGTCCCAATTTAAGTAAAACTCCTCAGAAAAAAGTCTGCATAAACTTTTCAATAAAATTAATGATTTATCAATTAGTTGGTGATTTTATTTATTTTCATAATTTGATTGTAATTCTATTCTAGCCTCACACCCCCAGAATAAGCAAGGTCAAACCTGAAAACCAAATCATTATTTATTTTTTCCCCTAATAAGGGGAAACATTTTCCATTAATGCTGATAGGATGGTTGTACATTTCTTCCTTTTAGATTTTTTTTTAATTTAAATTATTATATTTCATAATATCATATTGTATAAGCTTTTTTGGTTCTTGTGGTATACACACTTGTGTGAAGCATGGACTTTTTACACTTCCATCATGTTGCAAATTTTAACTTTAAACATCCCACAAAAGTTGACCTAATTAAAAAACAATAGAATCTTAGAATGGTTTGGATTGGAAGGGACATTAAAGATCATCAAGTTCCAACTGCCCTGCCATGGGCAGGGACACCTCCACCTGTTGTCGCTCTGTTCAACATGGTATTGAACATAGCCAAGGTTGGGGCATCCACAGCTTCTCAGAGCAACCTGTTCCAGTACCTCACCATCCACACTATAAAGAATTTCTTCCGTACATCTAACCTAAATTTCCCCTCTTTCAGTTTGAAGCCATTCCCCCTTGTTCTATCCCTACAGTTGGTTATAGAGTTCGTTACAGGAGAGTCCCTCTCCATCTTCCTGGTAAGCCCTCTACAGATACTGGAAGGCTGCTATGAGATATCCACTCAGCCTTCTCTTCCTCATGATTAACACCCCCAACTTTCTCAGCCTTCTTCTCTGACAAGGGCCTCTATCAATCTCACAAACTCCTCTGGACTTGGTCCAACAGTTCCATGTCCTTCTTANCCTACAGTTGGTTATAGAGTTCGTTACAGGAGAGTCCCTCTCCATCTTCCTGGTAAGCCCTCTACAGATACTGGAAGGCTGCTATGAGATATCCACTCAGCCTTCTCTTCCTCATGATTAACACCCCCAACTTTCTCAGCCTTCTTCTCTGACAAGGGCCTCTATCAATCTCACAAACTCCTCTGGACTTGGTCCAACAGTTCCATGTCCTTCTTATGTTATGTCTTCTTTGTCAATGGTGGGACAAGGAATAATGGGTACAAATTGAAAGAGAACAAATTTATATTGAATATAAAAGGAAGCTCTTTACTGTGAGGGTGGTGAGACACTGGAACAGGTTGTCCAGGGAGGTTGTAGATGCCTCAGCCTTGTCTGTGTTCAAGACCAGGCTAAGTCCTTGAGCAACCTGCTCTAGTGGGAGGTAGTGGCCCATGGCCAGAGGGTTCGGAGCTAGTTGATCTCTAAGACTCCATCCAATCTCTTGACATTCTGAGATTCTCCCAGTGCCTGCATTTTCTTTTCCCTACTTGGGCTGTGTGCTACTGAAGACTTAAAATACAGAATTTATTGACAGCCTCTGCCTTTTCCATAATCACAGACTCCCATTTCATTCTAGACAGGGCCCACATTATTCCTCACCTTTCATTTGTTAATAACATACCTTCTTTTTGCCTGGTATCCCTGGCCAGACTCAATTCTAAGTCAACCATAGCTTTCCTAGCCTCATCCCTAGCTTCCCACAAAATTTCCCTGTATTCCTCCCAGGCCACTTGTCCTCTTTTCCACCTTTGCAAGCTTCTGTTTTTCCTCTGAGTTTTCACAGCGGTTCTTTATTTATCTGTGCATGTGTCCTGTTAAGAAATCTTCCTGATTTCTTCCTTGTTAGGATGCACCACTCCTGAATTTGGAAGATCTGATCCTCGAATACTAGCAAGCATTCTTGGGCCCCTCTGCTTCTCCAGGATTCCATCTAGTAGACCTCTCAAGAGGCCAAAGTATGCTCTCCTGAAGGCCAGAGCAGCGAGCTTGCTGAATGCCTTTCTCACTGCACTGAGAATCTCAAATTCCAGCATCTCATGGTCACTACAGTCACAGCTGCCTTGGAGCATCACACCAGCTTCTTCCTGGTGTGAGCACAAGACCCAACATTGCACTTCTTCTCATTGACTCCTCTATCACTTGTATGAAATTGTTGTCAGCAATACATCTGAAGGACTGGATTGCTTGTGCCCTCCTGTGCTATACAATATATATGATAGAATTTTTGGTAAAAATATTTAAATTTATATTAAAAAATAATACTGTGCTATTATATGCCAAGAAATATTAGCCATAATTCAACTATAGTCTTCAAAAACTGAAGAAGTCTCATACAAGGTAACTGAATAAGAGAAAAGGGGGAGAAAGTGTTCTTCTGCCATCACACAACATACACAACCCATACTAAAGCTCTTTACAAGTACTGACAAAGCTCTGCATCAGGTGCCCAGGAGAAAACAAAAGGCTACCTCTGAATTTCTTGGGTTTCACACCACAGCTGTCACAAACAACACTACCACCCTATCTCATGATTCCTTGCTAGAAGAAAATATCCTGCATCCAGAGGCAATAACAAACCTTAAACACATAGCAGCATTGCTGATGACACAGTATTTATATGCTAGTTATCTCTAAGGTGAAATACAGCATAGACTTTTGCATTGTATTTTAATATAAGAACAACTGCAGCATTTTAGCAATATTTATATGTGCTTGCACACAAGGTAGCCTATCAGAGCAAACCCAGTATTCAGAAACTCCACATACTCTCCAATGCTATTTTGTCATATTGAAGAAATATGAGCAAGGGTATTTTTATTTCTTTATTAAGTATTGCCTTGGAAGGTTTTCACATTTTAATTACCCCCCAGCCTTTTGAGAATCCCACCATACTATGTCTAGGCTTCCCTTAAAAAATACAAGTCTTCCTCCACTAAAGCATTGTACTCCCTACCAGTACATATGGAATGTAATGGTGATTTACTAACCATCTAGAATGGCTTTTACATGTGAATTTTCTACAGAAGGGATGCTTGCAGCAAATACTTTGTCAACACAGACACAGCAAAAAACGTTTACTTTCTTCAATATCATACACAATATCGGTTAAGAAACAATGCTGGATGCCTAAATAATCAACCAGCTGGATGTATGCAGCATCTGTGTGTTTCTATACCTCTGTATCAGGCAGAAAAGAGTGATCTCCAAGTTGCATAAGAGCTTCTGATCAAGCACTGCAAAGAAATGACCATAATCACACAGCAAGGTATACTTTTCACATTATTTCCTTTACCATAAAATCAATAAAATATTTAATAAAAAAAGAAAATCAGGATTTGTTTCAGAAGTCGTGGAAGATTCTCATAGTAGTCTTTCAGCCCCTTCACTTTAGATTCCCAGTTTAGACAATAACTAATTCACAGTAAAGTCTGTCTATTCTTTACATGCAATCTTTTACTGAAGTCTCATATTAATTTTATCTGAATTCAACATATTCCTCACTCTGCTACTACTTGAAAAATTAAAGGATCTTCTTCACACTCCCAGTAAAGAAATCTGCAATTCTCATATTCTGTCCAATAACCAATAAGTTTAAGGAAAATCGTAAAAGGTTTTAATTTCTACTTCAGATAGTTTAAACTCAGTGTAATTAATTTCCATTTAGACATTCAAAACTTTAAAAAAGTATCTGTCTTTATGACCAGTGGATATATTCCTCAAAATTAAGATGGTTTAAAAAAACATGAAGACATAACATACTTTATCAGATATCAAAAAGATTCATTATCTGGAATGCATACATTATCTGTCTGCACTTTTATGCAAAATATCAGCAATGGGCAGAAGGCAGGCATCCAATTCCGCCAATATTCTGTGATTCTGTGATCTCTAAAGTCATATGAGAAACTTGTAATGAACAAAAAAATAAAAACTTAATGATTTTTCTCCCAAACAGTGCATTCATTACATGTCACCAAGAAATGCAGCATGAAGGTCAGGATGTCAGATTGAGAAGCTGGAACCATGAGAACCCACTGCATCACTCAGCTTTGTGTCATCTACAAACTTGCTGTGCCTGCACATAATCCCACCATCTGTATCTCTGATAAAGATATTAAAAAGGGAGATTAAAGAGCACCAGACCCAAGACCCAAGAGCCATGAGGGACCCTACTTGTCACCAGCCTCCATGTGAACATAGAGCCATTGACTACAACTCTCCGGCTGCATTCATCCAGGTAATTCCTTACCCACCAAGTAGTCCACCCTTCAAATCCATGTCTTTCAAATTTGGGGATAAGCATACCGTATGGAAGGCCTCACAGAATTCTAGGTAGATGAGACTAAGTTTACATGTACTTACTATTTAACACTGTCAAAATCCTTTTTCCTAAATATGTACAACGCTTTCCAATTAAGTGCTGCAATGTGTGAAGAACTATAAGCAAAAAATGGAAAAGGTAGACAGCAGAGTTATGCAGATGGAGAGACAAAATCACCTCTGCCCCCCTCTAATTCCCTGCCATCCTGCCTTCCATTATATTAGGATGCAAAGTAATTTTAAAAGTTTCTTTGAAGAGTCTAGATATCCATTACGAACACTAATACTGTCTCTCTAAAATTATTAGTTTTTTTCAAAATTGACCCATATTAGCCATTTTAGAAAATATCTTAAGATAGACTTCAAAAACAAAAGCTAAACACCAACTAGCAATGTCATAGTTATACAACACATTAAATTGTTCAGATTTTCTCTCTTGTAATTTTTACCTCTTTCTTACTTGTCTGGAATTACCACTTTAACACTGAAATCAACACTATCTAAAATTTTCCTAAAATCTCTGATGGAAAGTTTTTCCATCACAACCCACTTTTTCTGTAGAAATCAGGATTTCTTTTCAAATAGCTGCCTTTTATTGTTGTTATTGTTGTTTTATCTGTTTGCAACATGTGATGTTGGTAAGCAAAACCAAGATTTTTTTTCTGGAGTAAATGAGCATTGTGCAGAGGAACACATTAATCTTTTTCTCGATTACCCAACCATCCTGATCTATTTTTTTTTTTATTGTACTCCATCAAATGATATTTGGAGTACATTTTACTTACTCTCCACTGCTTTTACCTAAGGCAATTCAAGAAACTGACCTCGTTCCAGATCACCTGTTACTGAATAACTGGTAAAATTGGCTATTAAATGTTACTTTGAAGTTTGTCTATCTAGAGAATCTCATTAGACTTCAGCTGAAGGTCCATGCTGATTGACACTTGAATTGTCTTTGCACATTTATATTATGGCAGTTATCAACCATAACAGGTCAGAAATACAGATTATTTAAGGAAGGATTTCTCATCTTTTCTTGAAATATGAAATCAGAATACTGATTCTTACTAAGACAGGGATTGGCATTTTCTGCCAGTGACCACATGAAACCCCCCATATTGCTCTTACTGTTATGCTTTTTGATCTCTGAATAACACCAACAGGTTATGGATCATGATTTAGCTCCAGAAGCCCTTGATTTGCACAAGCTATAACTCTTAACCACAGTACTTTTGGTCAAACGGTGTTTTAGGGGTCTGGTGTTATACTCACACAAGCTGTACTTCAATATACATGATGATTTTGCAATCATTTGTGATAAGCATCCATTTAATCACTTTAATTTCTTTCCTGAGATCCAGCTTGGGTTCCTAACAAAATTACCTTTGAGTATTTGCACCATCCATTCTGTTCTTATGTGACTTCATCAAGCTGTTGTCATTCCCCTAACGAAAAACAAGCATCCTCTTGGAACAAGATGTTTATTCTCCTCTAACTTTTCAATTCCTACCTTGCAGAAGCTAAGCATAATGATTTTACCTACATTTAGGACTTTTAAAAGCTTTATTTAAACCTCATTTTGTGAACTGTTTCTATCAATAGTATTTATTAGGGTTCTTTACCTCTCTTATATACCAAACCAGTTGATGCTAAGATCAGCAGCATTAACTAATTTCTACTCCTAATATCATTGTCTCTGGCTCAGAATGTGTGCACAGAGAATTTATTTTTCTCATATACATATATGCTCTAATATTCCCACATCTATCTAGCAGATATTTTGTTAATTAATGGCCTTATTTTAGACAGAGATGAACACCTGCATCTTACCCCAAAGCAGCCCATAATCATTAAGTGTATATAGTATTGTTTGACTGTGTACCCTCTTCATTTTCTCTTTACCATATCAGAAACCTCAGTACATTATTTTTGCTCACTGGTATCATCTTATGTTTTTTTGTATATAGTTTTGTTTTCCTTAGCTTTTAAGATTATCTACTTTATCTATTATTATTTATTTATTTTAAGATTATCTACTCCCCAGAATTTACTTAATTTCTAGTCATTAATGTTTCCAGCTGGCTTTTCCTTATTTGCCATCAAGCCTATTTTGGATAAATAAAAACAAGCACTTATGTCTGAAATAATCAAAAGGTTTTTTGGTTTGTTTTTCACTTTGCTGCTCCTTACACAGAGAGAGCAGAAGACACAAACCAAAAAACAAGTAAGGTATTTTTAATATTAAGTAAGCTGTTGAGAAAGTAGACTACCAAAATTTTAAATGTTTATTATTCAGTAACATCCAAGAAAATATACACAAATCATAAGAAATAAAATCTCAACTAAATAGGCATACAATAATGGACAGGTAAAATCCATATTGCACTGAAATAAAAAAATCATGTTTAAGTGAACTTTTATGAAGTGAAATGTCACTTTATACATTTGAGTTTAAGTCCAGTTACTTAAATAAATGAGGCTGTGCAACTTGCAATGTTAATAAATATAAACCCTTTATAGTGGTGTTACACTGTGGGAGAACTTCTGAAATGAGCATACACAACAGTCCTGTGATTGCTAAGGTAAGGAAAGCTCCTTAAAACTGTTCCTTGTAATTTCATCATCTTAAAAACTTCTTAAAAGTAACACCACCTTTGAACACTGTGGAATACATCAGTAATGTATTTGTTTATAGAGACCATATAAGAAATATGTCAATCTGATTACAGATTAGAGAAAAAATAAAATTAGACAATTCTAATTTTATCACTTTTTAATGATTAAATGAGGTTTTTATTTGAAGGTTTTGTTCAGGTTGTTTTTTTTTTTAACCTTTTTTATGTTCCTTTGTCAGGAGAGCTGTTATATCACGAGCCCATTTGTGCCTTTAAAAACTTGAAAAGATACTACACAGCTAGGAACAGTTCAACCATGACGACTAGATCATGTCTGTATTGGTTTAAACTGGTCTAATTGACTTGCCAACATCTCAAGGAAACTCACAGACTTGAAGTATTTTTATTGACCTGTAAAAGCTGGGAGGTTTTTTTTCTCTAATCTAGAAAGAGTCTGCAGGGCTTAGACAAGATATTCACTGACCTGGAATAACTGCTTTTTCAGCCTTTCTTGCTCCAGAATGATTGTAAAAGACTTTTAGCAACTACATTCTTAGTAACAGGTAATCTAATTTGCTGAACAACGTGCTGTTACACATATTGCCTTCATTTCTAAAAGTACTTTGAGAGTCCATGCATTAATTACAAGAGTAAACACTATATGGTATGCAAAGCATCTGTTGGGTGAATTATTTGGCACAGAATTTTTAGAGTGCTTTAACATGGGTTTGTCTAGTCTCTGTTGCTGACATATCATCTGAGACTGCTTCACTAGTGTTAGGACTTTTCAAATTACTACTTTTTCTTAGCCAGAAAAGACCAGTAAAAAAAAAAAACTATTAAGAATATATAATAAAGACATCATTATCCAGAAAGATTTCTTGATTTAAAATGGTATTTTTGAAAACTGGCAGCTGTAGCAAGAGGTTGGGTTTTCAGCTTCTGTTTTTAATGCCACAAGTGAATGATGTAACTTGATGTAAGAACCAAAAAAAAATTCATAATATTTTACATTGATTGTGCATTCGTTTCCTATATTTCATCACACTGAACAAGACCTACTCAAACTCATCTTCCTGAATGAAAAGAGACTAGAGTTCATAGGTTGCTGCCTGACACATTATTTCCTAGCAGGAAATACCAAGACCCTTCACCGAGCATCAGTCACTAATCAGGTTTTAAGCAGTCAATTTCCTTGGCCCTTCTTAAACTCCTATTGCTAGAAATGTTTTAAGTAGGTGTGAACTTCAATTCACTGGAGAGCTGATAACACCTTGTCAGAAAAGGATCAAAGGATAATGTGTATACAGCTTTTAAGAAACCTGGGCTTGTGCCCTATATGTTTTGGATTTACAGCAAATGTCCAGTATTTGTGTTTTAATTTGGAAAAGCTGTCTTTGCAATCTACATATGCCTTGCTATCTAAAGTCCTCCCTGTTTAAAATTAACACAATCAGGAATAAATGTAATTCATTTGTACGGGGTAAAGCGTTTAGATAATGGCACCATGATTTTCCTAATGTCATGAGAGTAAATGCAAGGGACTTTGAGAATTCCAAGAAAAATGTCAACATCATGGTCTAGAGAAAAAATATTTTGGCCATCCTTGACATGAAGTCTATCAGTTATTCTAGATACATTTTTCCCCAAAACTACAAAAGATCCTAATCTACCATTGCAAGAGCAACAATGCCTCTACCAGAACTTGTTTAGAACAACACAAACTATGTCAAAAATATCTAGTTATGAAGAATAGTAGATTCTTAAGTCCTACATGCACTCTGAAGTTCCAGTATTTGGTCGCAAGTGCCTGTATCACATCAAGAAGGACTGAAAAAATTTTCTATCAGTTTCTTTATACATAAAGTAATATAAGAGCAATTGCATTCAGGTAGGGAAGGCTGCTTCATGGCACAACTTCAGGATCATGGCCTATGTGTTTGTTTTGATAGGTAGCAAACAGTGCAACCAGCACAAGGAAACGTACGAGCTACCAATAAGAACAGTGCTGGTATATCATGTAACCAGACCATAAAGATCTGATATAGTTTCTGAGACAGCAATTTTGTCTTAGTTGAGGTGAAAGGGTAGAGAAGAAACACAATTCAGTCTCTAAATAAACAACTTTGTTTTATATCATGACAGTTCCTCTCCATACATTTTGTCTCAAAACGGAGAGGTTTTCAGTCATTTTTCACTCAGAGAAATGATACATCAGTTTCATTACTCCCCCCAGCAAGCAGCTATTACAGGGATTAACCATTTTTTGTATCCCATTTAGTGATGAGGGTAAGGTACATTTCAGCACGATAATTTTGAAGGAAAAAAGGCAAAAATTCCTGAATGATCATGCATTCCAGAGAAAAACAACCTGGCCTGGTATGATGGTTCAAAAATTTTTTCTGCACAGTTGAATACAAGCCTGTTCTCCATATTCTGAGCAAGAGTCATAACCAAAGCAAGTGTAAATGTGAGTGAAGTGTGTTTGCAATTCTCTATCTCCTCTTGTTTTTTTCCCCAAATAATATCTTATTTTTTCTTCTGTTGAAAGGGCCTCAATGGAAATTACATTTTATTATAAGTCAAATGTTTCAAACATGTAATCCTATCCAGATATTAACCCTAGTATTTTATCACGAACAAAACAAGAGCAAATCTTTTTTTCTCTCTACATAGGTCAACATATAAAAAAAACAACAACAATAAAATCACAATTCCTTTTTTTTTCCTTTAAAAGATTATATTGTTAGTGATTTTTGAAGGTTTCTGAATTCCAGTACAACACACAAACGACAATGTGTAAAATCAATAGACAAAGGTATCAAAGAAATATTTTCTTTCAGATTGTCAATTTAAAAATGTGAATGACTGCTAAAATCACTGTAATTTTCAGTTAAAATAAAAACCGTATACCTTTTCAGATATAAGGACAAGGGGGAGTCGAGAACAGAAATTATCTATTAATCACATGTCCTTTATTTTCTTCAAAAGACCTGGTTTTGATTGATTTCTTTAGTCAAAAGAGAGAAGTTATTATAATTGTAGAAGAGAAAGCTAAAGTAGATAGAAAGTATGTGGATAAAAAATTGACAATTTTTACATGGTAATTACTTAGTAACCAGCATAATCGCTGTTAAAGTATTTGTCAAGAAAAGTAGAACACCTTAGAGAAAATGCTGTTCCTAAACATTTATATGGGAATTCAGATTTATACAGTTTTAAATTGTTACAACTATCTAGTTGTGCTGGTCCATTAACAAGAGCTATGGATTTCACACAAATATTTACTCTTTAAACAGGGAAGATGGAAACTAAATCCAATGAGCTATAGCAAGTTTTTAAATGAAGCTGGTAAGTTTTAATGCAATAAGAGGGGAGACATCTAGAATAGGAATTGGTAAGATATTGGTTTAAAAGTTGAAGCAAAGCTTGCTTTTTCGTTCAGCAGAAATTTATGGAAAATTTTTTTGCAGTGTCTAATTTTATTGTTACTAAAAGGATAAAAAGCAAGTATACTTGAGAAAGTTGAATAGAAACAACTGGTAGGTAATAGATTCATTATGTTTGTCATGAGAAGCACAGACCTGAAAGCCAGTCAGAATGGTTTCTACTGCATGATAGATAAAGAAATAGTAATCCTCCCTAAACTGGCAAAGCCTGAAAAATCACGCTGTGATTTGACAAGGTATAAAGTTAATTGAAATGAATAATTACTGGAGAAGATGATCCAGAAACCTCCAGAAATTAAATTTTGGTTGTCTTCATGAATGAAGATTCATGGAACAGATCCTGATGACTAAAACAAAGGTTATAAACTGATTTTCTTTTAATTAGCATTTTTTGCTTCTTGTTAACCTCAGTGGTAATAGATGTAAAGCTAGAAAATGATATAACTCAGCGACACACTTCTGCCATAACCTGTTTTTATATGAGATTGACCACCCTGGTCAAAGTTTACATTAAAATTTCACAAAGCTTTGCTAGCCCATCCCTGTAGTATAAGTTGTTCACATAGTCTTAATATTATTCTTTTCTGTGCAACACCAGCCATGTCATATCAAGGCAGCCTTTATTCTGTTAGAGTTATTGTGACAGTGAGTGTCCATAGTCTCATTCAGACAGTGTTTTACCTAACTCAAAAACCTTGTCTCTGGTCTTATTTTTTGGAACTGGTGCACAGCTCAGTCGCTGTCCACTACTATGTATCAAGGGCTTCTCCAAAAAAAAAAAAGTTCTCTTCCTTATTTAACAAGTGTCAATAGAAGTGTCTGACACTGAATAACCCTTTATCCATTAACTCATTCCACCACTAAAAATACACCCCCTAGATACAGCACTGGCAAAAATACTATCAGTTAAAAAAGAAAATGCTACCATTTTATGCAACCGTTCCTCCTCCAAACAAATAGGTTTTCTTCTTTCTCTTCCATCTGATCACATTATGAAAACATTTTTTCCAGTTAGACAGCTTTTTTCTTCTTCATTTTGTTAGCTTTTTCCATTCCCTCAATTCTGCAGTGAGCAGACCGTATGCACACACGCATAGGCACATCCACCCCCCACCCCCGCCCTTTCACAGTCTCTCTGCTTTTAGCAATAATTTGCACATAATGGAACAGCCAGAGGGGGGTTTGATCAATGACCTCTGTCTCAGAGATGCTGTTCCAAGGGAAACACATCTGCCAACATAAAGTATTGGAGCAATCATAGCTCAGTGAGCGCCGTAATAAGCAACTGTTACACTGGAGCCATCAGTCATGTTCAGTTACAGACCTGAAAGGATATGGCACCTCAGGGAGCAATGTCCTTCCATAAATTTGGGCAGCAATGAAGAATGATTTGCAATCAAGTAATAAAAGGCCTAAAAAAGGTCCACCACGCATACTAACATCCAATACAGCTGACAAAGAAAATAAAAAACCTTGGCATTGTTTGCTCGTTATGTAAACTACACAGCTGTCCAAGCAATTAAGATATGATTTTGGGAATTCTCTCGTAAAAATTTGCTAACAGCGCTTCCACTTGTGAAAGTGACATTCTTCTTTATCAGTAAAGTGCATTTCATTAAGGTAATGCAATTTCATCTGGCTTAATAGTAGGAATTGCTTAACCTTATGGCAAGAGTACGTAAACAACATAAAATTAATGACACTTCATGCATTGTGGGAATAGATTTGCATTAGTGACAGCATTGATCAAGTAATAGAGAAACTAACATGCACTTCGAATTGTTAGTACTCAAGGGATTCCTGTTCGCTATCTGCAAAGTCATATTTCTGGTCTTCTGGTGGCAAAACTGTTAGAAAAGATAAAATTCACAGTAAGCTTTGCAATTTTTCAGTACTAACACTAATGAAATAAGCATGATAAAAAAGGCATGGGTCTGAGGGGATCCATCTTCACAGGCAGGCTAAAAATATTAATGAAACAGAAGAGATGTGCAAAGGTCTTCTAGAGGTGATGGTTGACTTTATATGTGCATCAGCCCCATGATTCAAAGGGGTTTTCCTTCCACCCTTTCAGATGAGAATATTTGTAAGTGCTGCAGACACCACTTAATGTTTTGATATTTTTATGAATCCACCTACAGATATGCTTATTATGTTTATATGCTTTATTATTTCTGCTTCTACCATTAATATATGGCTGTGTGTTTTTGCACAGTATATTATGGGCTGGACCATTCTCTAATATGTAAGATTTTTCACATGCCAAAGTCAAGAAAAAACACTGAGGATGTCTAAAGTTACATCTGCTCACAAGGTCTTCAGTCTTTTGCACTTCCTTTTTTCCAGTGGTGAGGTTTTACAGACACATATAACACAGTATCGGTCTATCAGTAGAGCTTGTTTTGGGTAGTCTGACCCCTTTCTTATCAGAGAAGTTCTTCTCAGGCCCCTCTTGTTGCACAAGGTTAGGAAACTTCTGACTGCTTAAAGAGGCTTCATTACTCCCTGAAAAATCTCCCTTAGGCCAGCACAAACCTGTCAATCCACAGGAGTAGCCCCTGTTAAAATAACTAAATCTTGATTGTATTTATATACTGCACTGAAGATCAGCTTTTGAGTTCTTCTCTCTTTCAGAGGAAAAGCTTAATAAAATTTGTGTGAAATGCTCTTATTTTATTAGTGTATGCCCTTGTTTTCTCACAGTCCAACTAAACGTTGTGGTTTAAAACCAGCTGGGAATTAAACTCCAAATTAGCCCCACTCTGGCAAGAGAGGAACATAGGCAGAGACTATGGGCGGAGATAACAATTTACTGAAAACAACAAGAAATGAACAGGAATAGCAACAACACATTAATAATAAAAGTATATAAAAGAGAGAGTGAATTACACAAAAATGTGCTCGCCACTCTGATCCAGTTCTACCAGCTGCTCAGACAAAGACAAGTTGTTGGACATTACCGCTGCTGGCATCACATTGCCTCCTGTGACAAAGAAGAAAATGGCATACGTTACCACGTGTAGCCCTGCAGTGACAAACTCCCCTTCCCTGGGCCAATAGAAAAAATTAAGGACACACACACACATCCCTCCCACCCAAGCCAGATTGTCCACGTTGCTCCACTCCATCACGGCTCCTTGTGGCACCTGTGGTGCAGACACACTGCTGGGTTCAGCAGTATTCGGCTGGGCTGGGCTCAGCTCGGCTCCATTCTGCTTGGCTGTGTTTACCACTTGGACTTGCACTCTCCCATGGGAAGGAGAAACAACATGGTACCACTTCCACTGAGCGGTGGCTCTTCATTCCCCCTGAAGCCATGTTCCCTGAAACAATTCCTGTGGTACAGAACAGTGTGCTGGCCTTGCCCACACAGCTCTGGGCTCCACCCCCTGTCACCAACTGCAAGAAAACTAGGGCAATGTATAAGCAGGAAGCACATCATAGAGATGATGGAAAGAGGGAAATGGGGAATGCTTTAACAGAGATTGGCAAGACACATCCAACCAGAAGCTGTGACACTTCAACTAAGGAGTGCTACTTCAGGGCTTTTATTTTGGTTTGGTTTACATCTTATTTCTTATTTTAGAGCTTTTAATTTAAAAGACAAAAGCTAACGCTGTCTTTCTCTTCCAGATGTGGGACATAAATGGAAGTATCACCTGTAAATCCTCCTCACTTAATTAACTTCATGACTGCAAAAATGCCTCAGGCTGCAGATATTCCTGCTAAAGCAACATGCACATAATAGACAAGCTTACAACACAGTCATGGTCTCAAGTCTCCTTACACAACAGCAGTGTAAGGTGTTGTTTAAAACAGGAGTATGTGACACTTTCATACAATATTGGGTTAGACTCCTTGTTCAAAGTGTTCTTTTCATATTGAAGTCATTCTTCAACAGGAAAAAGATTCAAAGTTATGAAACAAGAGTCAAGCAACTAGAAGGAAAGGACGTTTTATTAGCAGTCAGTCAGGTCCTTGATTATACAGGTCTACAGTGGAAAATCCAACAAAGAGCAGATTCCTCTTATTTAAGACGCACCAGTATGTCATTCCAGATGGCAGGCCAGACACATTGCTGGATTAATGAGAGCAGAATAGAATGAACAGTATAAATCTGAAGCCTAAAAACCTAAATCTGTGTAATTGCTAAAGCCATCAACAGGACAAATTCTAGATGCAAAACAAGCAGGTCTCTATATGAATATCTCTAAAACAAGAAGGAAGAGGATTAAGAGAATGCCATATACAAGTCCCAAAGGCATTTGTTCTTAAACAGTTCACTGCTTTTCTGTGCTACACACAGTAGGACTCCAAGATACTGTAGTCAACAGTGTTAACTTACAACATGAGAACTGGTACCAAACAATGCTAAACAATTCATGCAGGGTTTTGGAAGTCTGAGACTCAGACTTACAAAATAAGCCCTTTTAAAAATATTTTAAAGTGTTTGGGTTTTGTTTTTTTTTTTTTCATTTTTTTGCATGTCAGGCTACAGCTAGTCTAAGAAAGCTAGACAAAGACTCTATTATCTTTATTTTCTATTGTCCATCAAGACATCCTCTTTACAGGGGAAAATCACACTTCATAATAAATCTACATAATATATAAAAATATAATATATAATAATAATCTCACTGCTCCTTTCATAATTTAGTAACCCATTCCTAGAGGGAGGAAATCAGCCTGACAGTAGGCATTACTATTACTAGGTAGTGCTACGCAGCTGTTCAAAACTGTTAATTTCTAAGGGTAAATCCTGCAGATAGTGTTTATTTCTAAATATGAAACCATTCAATTGTTTCAGAGCTTTTACAATTATATCTCCGAGGGCTTACAGAAAGTCCTGATACACAGGACAAATACAGGAGCAAGACCCCCATGGATTTAAACAGAGATCTATTCCCATGCACCAAAACAGAAAAAAATGGAAGTTCTTCTGGAAAGGATTACTAAATCAGAGGGCCACCATGTCTTAGTTCTATAACACCTTGACTTGATTTCGTAGCTCCCATTCTTCCATGATATAGGCATAAAATACTCTGCTCTCCAAACATGATTCTCCAGTTTCCACAGGACTGTTTATTACTATTTATACAGCAAAGCAATTTTTTCTTAAAAGGTGATCTATCAAAACTGGCTTCAGTCTTTAATGGAAACCCATTAATGATTGAATTAACACAGTAGATCTGAGAAAAGGGGAGATAGATTTGAATGCTTTACTTTCTTCTCATTTTTTACAAGACTTACGTGAATCAGTTGATTGTGTCTATCATATCATGCTTTTTAATCTATACTTCCTCTGTGCCCCCAACACAGAGTGCTGACTTCTGCCAATAGTTAGAACTTAATATTTCCCCTCCTTGTTTCCATCTCGAACATCTTTTAGTAAAAGTTAGTACTGTTGTTGTTCTGTAAGTGAGAACACATGATCAGTCCCCTTTGCATCAGTGAGGTTTTTTGCAGCCCTTAGGAATCAATAGATCATAAAATAAAAATGATTACGTTTTGCATCTTAGTTAGAGCTCAAAATCTTAGTGGCCAAAATCAAGATACCTCTTATCTTTTAGGTTTAACAAAATATAAATACCTCATGAGAGAATTTCATTCATGAGTAGAGGACCAACAGAGGGTTATCCCTCTTGGACTTTCAGGCACTTGCGCTAAATTGCACCATTTGAAAATAAGGGTGCAATTTTTAAAAGCTCATTCCAACAACCATGTGTTATGTCATAATTAAAATATTCAATTTAGTTGAAAGTCACCTATATCATATATAACTTCTCCTGATTAGACTTACAGTTATTTCAGTGACAAAACAGTCTCAACAATATCTTCACAGACAAGAAAGTATATATTGTATATAGTGGACTCCTTAAGGTCCAACACTTGCACCACAACTATGAAGAAGTTGCCTTACCTAATACAACATAACTATCATGAAGTGGAAATTAATTAATAAATATATTCCTCTTATTTGTCTTTCTCTTCTCTCCAGCTTTCATCATTCAAATCTAATATATTCTGTATATGTAAGGACAAAAGCCATTAAGTTCACGTGTTTGTCTTTTACCACAGACAATTGTCTCAACTCTGTTTTCCTTGTGGATAAGTTTTAGAGGAGCTTCCATGTAATGGAAGCTGTTCACATTTCCTGAAAGCTGAATATCTGCTTTAAACAAGACAGTGACTAAGAAAGATTTTGTTATTTTAAAATGTTTGATAGAATAGATACTATGCCAACTGGAGAACTTAAGTATTCTGGAGAACCTATGAACTCTGATGTCACATTTTAAAGTTGCTGTGCCTTGTATTTGTCATTCATTTCATTTAAAGATAAGACCAATAAGAACTACACTTCATAAAATCTTACAGATATGTTGTCTATAATTCTGATACTTCAGTTTAATTCCAAACAGGAAATAGTTTCCATTCAATCCATCTCTCCAATATCACAACCTTTATCTGCTTTAAAATATTTTATAGGATATAAAAAGTGTTTATACTAGGCATTTGTCAACTAGTAAGGCTATTGTTCATTCCAAGTGACTTCATAACTTTATATTCATTGACAGTCAATACCAATATTTTCATAATATTCAACCTATTTAGTTACTACTGAACTGCAATTAAAAGTTTTCTCTTCCTTTCCTTAAGCAATACTTTCTTGCAACATAATTTGGGCTAGAGTGATACAAACTTGGGGGTTTCAGTGGAAAAAAACCAACAAAAACAACAAACAGTATTTTGACATTACTTCTTGGCTTTCAAATAGCAAGGCAGAGTGAAAAAAAAAAAAAAAACAAACCACCACAATTAATACATCAAAGAGCTCTGCCAGGCTTTTATAGCAATACAGGATTTTTCAGCTATAAAGAAACATATTGAATCTTCAGAGCACAGCACATTCTTCACTGCTTCAGTTGTCTTCTTTTGTTTACAAGTCCCTGCCATCCTTCTCTGTGAATTGAATGCTAAACTGTCTCTGGAGAGACGTTATATTGCTTACAGAATGCCTCAGCAGATGGTGCTTCCTGTTGCAACAGAAGGCTGTGATTACACCTGAACTCTTCAAGAACTCTAACTTACATAGAAAAACAAGATAAATGGAAGTCTTACAGCTCTATCCTTTTCCTTCTCTGTTCTCTAACCTTCAGAAAAAAAAAAAAAATCTAGACTTGGAATCTGCTAACATTTTCCCACAAAAGTTTGGCCCAACCTCCATTTCAGACATTTCAGACACCACTCCATACTTTGTTAGAGCACTGCTTATTATAGTTATAAAATAGAAGAAACCTCCACCAGGAAGAGTCCATAAACACAAAATGAAGCACCATGAAAACCACTGGATTCAAAAGTTAAATGTTCTATAGCAGTTTGCTACTGGAGATGAAATAGATCCTTTTACAGAAGATCTATGAATTCTTTGCAGGAAAAGATTAATCCTATCTATTCCCCTGATCTAATAATTTCTGTAAAATATAAAGCTAATTTTAGGACCATATAGCTTAAAACCAAGAACCATAGCAGCATAATAGGAAGTTAAATATGTATATATTCTCTTAATAATTAGCAGATAAATAATTACTATTGAAGGCAGCCATCTGAAATAAAATGTTTCTGTAAATTACTTTCCACTGTCTCTATATCCCCAGTACTGTTCTGCATGGTTTCTACAGGCAGCCTGCATAGCTCATATGGAAAAGGCAGGACAGAAAAGGGTCAATATTACTCTCTGCATGTATTTGTCATGCAAATTATCTGGCAGAGATACTGTCCTTGTCTGTTGTGTGACAGCATTGGGCTCTGCCTACCTCCACCATTGTTATTTTGAGCTTTGATTATCTTCAAATTTTTAGCACTCAAGTAGGTTCAAATCAAAACCAATGTTCAGTTTGTCTGTAGAGTTCCAGGTGGCCATGGACCTCTTGGGACCTTGCAAAACAGAAACAAATGAGAATAGTTCCAAGTCCTTTTCTTAAGGGAGTATATGCATACACCCACATCCTAGTGTCTATTCACGGAAGCTGGAAAGGCTGCATTCATGTGTGTTTTTGTAGTGAAATGACAATATTTCCACTGTAAATGAATCCCCATCACAGAAGATGTGCTCCTCCTCCCCCCTCTCTGACTGAACTAGAGATAAAATTAAATTTGTATCTGTTTTGCAACTTTTATCAATCTCTCACTGTTTATATAGATGATTCATCAGTTTAACTATAACCTTAGCAGAATTAAGTCTTTGGTGTTTTCTGTGAAATTTCGAAAGTCTCACTGTACAAAATAATTTCTAAAAGTCACAAGTTAAAAAAAAAATCTTTCAGAATCTTACAGGTTTGTCCTAGTTTAGGGCAAATTTGGGAAAAAACCTCCAAAGGGATTCCTCTAGAAAACAAGTTTAATTTTCCCTTAACTGGTTTGGGAAAAGATTTCCTCTGAGAGAAGTGGAAAAAACTGTTTATTTAACAGGCAAAACACTCTCTAGCACAAAACTTAACAACACTGACCAACAAACCCTCTGGCTGCTCCACAGAGATGACAAATTCCCAGAGTCTCTCTCTCCCGTGGCTGCAGCTCGGCTCGCTCAGTTGCCCTCAGTCCCTCTGGGGCTGGGAAAGGCCGGGCCCAGGACAGGCCCAGGGGGCCACAGGTGTGAGCTCCTGGTGCCCTTTTGGGTTTGAGTGCAGAGCAGGTTAAACAGTTCCAAAAAAAAAAGGATAAAAACACAGTCTGGAGAACTTTTTTGCCTCAAGTAGCCAAAAAAACTAGCCAAAAGCAAAGGAGAGCTCTGTCCCGCTGTCCACACTGCAGACAACACAGGCTATGTGTGAAGGAAAGCTGAAAACTCTTATCTTCATGTCTGGAAAACAACTGCCTCAGACATTCCACTGCTTCTCCTTCACCCCATTCACTCTCAGATCGTTTTAAAGGTGCAAAATTTATTTCTGAGCTAAACAGATGAATGGGGATACAATTCAGCATCAACCAAGGACAAGGTTTCAATACTTAGTAATTTCTTACAATCTTTTGTTATGGGTGTGTTTTCCTCAAGAATTAAGTTCTGACAGATCTTAACATTATCAAGTGATGATTAATTTCTTTAAATAAGAAAAAAAATCCTTACCTCATGAGGGGATTGTCAATAAAAAAACTCTCTTCTTGCCTTTCCTTACATTCTCAGAATACATCTATACATTGTAACAGAGTGTCATTGTCTCCATCCCAACACTCCTTACTAACTCAAGTGTCTGGATGGCGCGTCCCTTCTTATAAATATAAAGAACTAATGTGTAATAAACTAATATAGATATACTGCGTAATATAATATTATGTGTAATAGAACTAATATAAAGAATTGATGTGTACTGACTGCTCATTTTAGAATTAAGATAGCATTCAGTCATTAACTTAGTTAGAGCCTACCAGGTGCTCTAACAAGAGGCCTCAAAAGAAGATGTGAGGGAATAAGTTGAATTCAGTTCAAATAATATTTTATTTTAAAACCAGTATCAATTCTAGTTTTAGTCAGGTCGATTAACTTCTTTTAAATGTCAGTTGATATAGATCTGCCTAGCTATATGAGTACTAAAGGAGGATGAGCAAGTATAGGAACTAGACAATAAGACTATTTTTGTTAGAACACAAAAATGAGAAACTAAGTCACAATGACTAGGTCAAGAATCCCCATGGGCTGTAAAGCACTTTTAAACACATGAAAAGAGATGGCAACATTTTCATCTACATATTAAAGATACACAGGTCAAAACCTGGTGGTCATCTCAAATTCCTTCACTTCTTTCTCCTCTACCTTTATAACAATGGCAAAACTTGTCACCTCTCATCTGTGATGTTTTAAAAACCTATCCACCAGTCATTCTCTCACTGTGGTAGAATAAAATACTAAAAAAAACAAAAAAACAGCAAAAAAACCCAACAAAAAAAGACACCTAACTTCACTTTTTCTCTTATTAATAAGATAACATATTGCACAATTATTACATGCCTTATCTCATGTTATTTACATCCTTCTATACTTCCTTTACTCCCCTTCATTCTTGAGGTATGCTCATCTGCTTATATACGGTTTCATCTTTCTCATATTTACCTCCTGTTTTCCTACAGTTACTTATCTCTTGGTGCCAGTTCAGTAATTTAATCTCTCAGATGACTCTTTCTAGAAAAAAGCTCTGTCCCTAAGCTATCTATTTAGGTAAGTTTCTATACTAAATTTCCTATTAAAAAACAAAAAACAAACAAATAAAAAACACTACTCCTAATATCCCCCACCTCAAAAAAAAAAAAATTAAAACCAAGAAAAACCCCTACATTTTATGTAATGGGAGTAAAAGAACAAATAGACAAAAAAAAACTTTAAAACTGCTTGGTCAGTGTCAGGTATATCTTTACACTTCTTCTTGGCTGATGAAAATAAATGGTTTGTTGACTGCAGAAAATTGAATTGCTGCCTTTTATAAATGGAGAAAGTAAGCCTTGAAATCATACACACTTAAAATAGCTCTGTGTCCTCAGCCATTAATCCAAATGCACGATTAACTTTAAACAGTTAAAGTTGCAGTGAAGTAGTCAGGACAGTTTAAGCCAGCCAAAAATCTACATCTAGATAAATACTTTCATCCTGGTGTCCATGCAGAGTCATGGCTTGCTTGCCTTGCAAATCAGAGAAAGCCATTTCCTTCCTTCCTCTTTGACTAGTTCAGAAATCTCCTCTATTCTTTAAAGTTCTTGATTTTTTAAATTTCATACATTTTTTCTTAGTACTATGGAGCATAATGATTCCTGTGGCTTTCTCTAGCTTCTGGACAAAAGTTTGAGGCCTGATTCCCATCCCAACAATACTATTTCTACTGTCACCATCAGCTTTTTTCTGGATGGATTCTTTTTTTTTTTTTTTTTTTTTTTTTTTTTTTTTTTTTTTTTTTTCTTCTGACAGAACTCTGCTTCTCAGAAAATCAGCTTAAATCTTTCCATATTCATATAAACACCTTAATATTCTTCCTAAAGTTCTTTGGGATCTCTAAAGGACAATAATTCTTTGTGTGTTTTTGTGCGGTGCTTCACAAAACAATGAGTTTTGCCAAAATATTTCAAAACTTACCATATTCCATTTTTCATGGCTTTTGGTTTGGAATGAGTGTTGGGAGGACAAACATGGAAGGAAATTGGTCTAAGCAGTTGTGGAAGCAGCAGACCTTAATGGTGTTATATGGAAAGAGCAACGTATTCAAACAATAAACCTCACTTACCAGATACATGCAAAGATGGATCACTAGTTCTTGCCACAGAGGTTTCAAAGCATTTTTTCAGAGGTAAGCAAGAAGATGTTTCATAAATTTTGCATTCCAACAGCACTAGAAATGACATATTTTGCTTAATCTTCAAATATCAGCACATCAGCTGTTGTTCAAACTATTCCTTATCTGAGGAGTAATGTGACATCTACTAATGAAGTAGACAATGATCTTCAAGACCTTTACTTCCTCATCCTCACACCTATCTTTTCATGTATGTTGACACTTTAGATATACTTTTTAGACAGGATAGTGAAGGGAAACAAGGCAGAAGGACTGTGTTTTCATAGGAATTACACAAATATTACTGAGCAACTGGTTAAATGGAGTTACATAAAATGGGCAGAAAGTCAGTGGTAGAGTACAAAACTGAATCCAAAGTTCAGTAATACCATTAAATATCCTTAGTTTCAAATCACCTTTCCAATTCAAAGTTGTTTGTTATCCTTGACTTTACTGGAACATCGTACACAATCATCAGGAAAGAGATGGGTCAAACTTTAATATCAGACATGGCAAGGGAGTTGTGTTTCTCTACATTGCAAATATCATCAGGTTTTAAGATTTAAACTTTAGTGTTGCATGCATTTCAGCATAAACACTAACCAGAATGAAGATGATGACATAAAAAGACCTCTACAAATCTAGGGTCTCCCTTACTCCATCCAAGACTTCTGAAGGGTTTTCAATATCAGCTGTTTTCAGGAAGGTCCACTGTCAATCTCTGAGTGAAATCACATATTCTGCCTCTCCACATCACCAAATGAGATAATCAAGATGCTTACTAAATTTCATTGCATGTTTACCTGGCTACAATATTGATTATTAAAAAAAAATTCCCATGCAAGAAAATTTCATACCGTTTCCAGTTCAGGTTGATTTAAATCATTGAAGTTCACAAAAAAACCCTCTAATATGAAACACAAATATTTTGCACTGTTTCCCTCCAATCAATGATTGAGAAAACAATATGAAATGCATACTAAGAATAATAAAATGTGGTTTACAATAGAATACATTTACTAATAGCAGGAAGATTTGATGAATTATCAATGATTTTTAATTTAAAGTCCTTCTTCCTGAGACACATGCATGCAACAGTGACCCAGGTTGGCAAAAAATACATGTCGTTACAACATTTTTAAGACAGTTGCTATCTTCTCAGCTGATTTTATTATTACTTTGAAGAAACAAACTCATCTAACAGAATATAAGTGCTGAAACAAAGGAGCAGAGGTTTTAGGGAAGTTCTCAGGTTAAGAAATGACAGGCTCATTAAAAAAATGTTATTTTCTCTATATAATATGAGATTCAAGCATTGAGATATAGGATACCCAGAGGAAGGATAAGATAATATTTTCAAACATCTGAGTGATGTTCCATCTTTTTTTCCAGTTGTCTTGTGTTGGGGGTTGGGTTGCTTTCTTATAGAATTTTTTCCCAAAAATTTGCTAGGAAGCTGATTGCTGAAAGCTCCTGGGCACTTAAAGGTACTTGGAAGAGACAAAGGAAGTAACTATCAAGGAGAGGCTGGCACTGACTACACCTCTATCTTGGGGGCTCAGAGGGAACAGAGGGAGTGCAGTCTTGGACTGTGGGGAGATCACACCGGACCTCACCTGGAGCTGAGCTCGGAGTGACTTTCGTGGGTCCCCCAGGAATTCAGACCCTGGTGTCTCCCTGCCCTGCCAGGAGCTGCTGTCCCATTGCCCTGCACCCTCGGCTGCTTCAGTTTTGCTCTGGGCCTCTCCACACCATTTCTCCTGTTTGCCAGGACGTTCTCTACAGCTCCAGCTACTGCAGCCGAGCTTCGGATCCATCTCGTCCGAAGGACTCCTCGCCCCCTGGAAAGGTGCCAGCATCGAGAAACTGTGACTGTTTCCTAACTCTGTTTGTTGTTCATACTATAGTTACTGTTATTTTCTTTATCTTGTTAGACTCACTAATAAAGAACTGTTATTCTTAAACCAATATCTTTGCCTGAGAGCCCCTGTAATTCCAAAATTTGAGCAATTCGGAGAGAGGAATCTTGCATTCTCCATTGCAAGAGAGGCTCCTGCTTTTTCCTAGCAGGCACACCTGTCTTCAAACTAAGACATCTTGTTAGACTATCAAATTTGGGTCAATGAATATATGGTTACTATTTTTAAATATGGAGCAATTTCTGATTGGAATCCCTATTTACATTCTGTAAAATGAACTTACATTTATTGGAAAGCTTAATGAGTGGTGGAATTAAATCATATTATCTGAGGTATTTTATACTTTAAAAGTACCTTTTTTTTTTTTGCACAGTTGATGAAGGCAATTCTGCATGTTTTTACCAATTAGCAACTGACCTGCAAACATATTCTTTGGCTTGGTTAATTTACAATTACTGTTCAGTAGTCTCCTAAAATATTATATTTCCTAGCTACCAATCAATATATTTGCATTTGCCCAAAGATGTCACGTAGCATCTCAACTAATCTATAATAAAGTCACTTTCTTTCCAAAGAGTTGTGCTGGGTGTTGTCTTTTTGATGAAACCCTTCAGATTTCTTTTTTGAAATTGAAAGAAATTGGGGTTTTTTTTTGGCTTTTGACAGATGTAGGTACATAAAGTAATAATTATTCAAAACATATGTTCTATCAAACATGTCAACACTACTTCTATGGAGATACCATCATGTCCAGAAATTCATGTTCTTCCTCTTCTGCTGGATGCAGAGGACTGAAAGTACAGAAGGACACACAGTAATTTTGTAACATTCCTGAATAAATATCATGGTTCATTCATGGCATTGTTACCAATATGTAAGGAGTTTTTTCTTGGTTTTTTTCTTTTTTTCTTTCCCCAATGCATTGCTAGGCATCATAGGAACTCTTTGGGAAGGAATCACTCACCCAGTTACACAGGATCTTTTCAAAGTTCTCGCCCCTCTACCAGCACCAAGACTGACACCAGGTGCCCAAGCCGAGGATACTGCTCAGCTCCTAATGAAAACACCCACCCAAATTAACACTGATTTCCAATAAAATGTATTGATTTAACAATGCTGAAAGACTCCCATCCCTTTTACCCACCAATTTGCATACATATTCTAATTTTCATTCAAATCTATTGAAAGTGTAGCAAGCTTATGGACCATGATTTCAGCCTTGTTCATCCCTTAACAGTTAGAGTTGCTGGATCATTAATATCAATAATGAGCTAGAACGGCAATTAGTGTCTAAATGAAATATGCCACAAATTACTGATTTATCATTGTGCTTGTCAGTAAAAATATACTATGGCATAGCAGGGTAAGCAATTATATTGTTCCAGAGACTGCAAGACTACGAGTTTTTCCTAGAAGGTATCCCAGAAAAATAATCAGAAACACTGTCATTTTATTGCCAAATAATTTATGTGAAAAACACAGCCAGTAGTACAACAAGAAAATCCAGCAATTTTTAAAACTGCAAACTCTTAAGTGCTGTTTTTTAAAGTTATTTGTTTGCTAGCTTGTCTGACCCATTGCTTTCTTCCTCAGATGTTTCTCCTTTCACTAATTTTAAACTCTGTGTCTTCATTCTCTTCTTGGACTACAATTCAGACACCTTCTCTCATTAAACTGGCTCAGAGAAGAGCTGCCAAACTGCTTAGCCACCCCATTCTTCTCCTTTCTTTTGCACCTATTTTTCAGAATCTGTGGGAGAGCAAGGTCCTAAAACCAGGTTTGATCCTCAAATATCATTTACGCATTTTCTAATGAAGTAATTGAAATACGCATCTGAGATATGCTACTTGTAATATATTACGAGTATTTCTAATCTCATCTATATAGATAGAATTTCTATCACTCCATCTTCTCCAACATTTCACAGCAGCAGGAAGAATCATGCTAATTTGAGGGGGCATGATGAAGATGACATGCATGAAGACCATGTCATTGGCTGCTTCAGCAGAGTGTTAACATCAGTTTCAGAATGAATCTTTGACCTAACTGTTTCAGGATACAGAAAATTCACTTCAGTTTTATACAGTTAGAGGCATTTTATTATTTTTTATATATTCACATATGTATAAAAGTATAAATTATTCTCAATGCCTAGTATTAAATAAGAACTATCAATGGCAAACAAAAAAACCTAAAACAAACAGACCAAAAAAAACCCCAAAAAAATCCAAAACAAAGCAACCCAAAATTTGATATTATTTCTGTTTTCATTTACTATAAGACTTTCAAATTATGTCCATTGATCAGAATATGCCATTACAGCAATAGGAAAGACCACTTTCCTTGAATCATTTGCTGATAAAGAAAGACCGGAATTTGTGGACAATAATCAGCAAAATACAAAGAAGCCAAATACAACTCAGCAGTTTTTTGTATAAAAGTTTGCATCAGATACTAAAACAGAGTGATTCCTAGTGCTCAGCTGTTTGGAAGAAATTTATGCTGCAGATTACCTGCTACTCAAGTTAGATTCTTTCTGGTATTTCTTTAGCATTTTCCAAGAGTTCCCTGGGAAGATGCCTGCAGTAGCTTATGAACTCTAACAACCTAAAAAACCACAAACTTGCCTGTTCTAATAAAACTGACACTCAAATATGAACAATGAAGAAAAAGTCAATAAAAACTTCTGTGTGGATGAGCCTCAGGTTTAGAGTTACACTTTATTTGTATTCTCACTGTGACAGTATCCCAAATGAATTTTTACACTGCATAGTCACAATTTCTCAAGATGTGTGGGAGAATGGGCTTGTCATATAGTCAAATCACTATAAGAAGGACAAGGACATTCTCCCATCACTATCATCCAGATCAGTTGTCTGGTATCCACTTCTTCTCAACACGATCTCTGGAAAAGCCTCATTTTTTCTGAATTCCTCCTTCACGGACTTCATTCTTTGAACTAGAGAGCCACAGAACTGCCTGCTATGGAGTAGAAACATTAAATAAGAATATGAGGAAGTGTAGGAAGCAAAGCCAGAAACAAGATTTATTTAAGTAATGGGACAGAATTATTATACAAGCCTTTAAAAAGGTTTAAAAGCTTTTCAAATCTTGCATTTCAAAAGCTACACATGTTTTGAGAACTGTCTCTGCAAAGATAAACACTGAGCTGTCAATCTGGCTTTCTTTTTTTAGGTTACAGCTTCTACTTTAAAACAAATAGCAAAGACAAAGAAAGCATTTGCCAGGCCTTTGGTGTAAGCTGGAAATTCTCAGTTTGTAACAAATTTAAAGTTTTTTGAGACTATATCCTAGTGCTTCTTAGCAGTTGTCTTAAGGGCTCGATCAAGAAGTGCAAATGACTTGGGGGACCCAGTTGAATGGTTGGCCATGTTTAGCACCTTCACTTCTAAGTAAACAGTGTGGCATACATCTCTCACTGCAAGAAGATACAGTTTTCTCACAAAGGAAAAAAATCGAGAGCTATTCTGGGAAGATTTAAGTTTGACTTGATAAATTATAAAAGCAAAGGGTAGAAAGTATATGTCACATATTCTTACAACCTTGTAACTTGATGAATGTTTATGAAGACAACGGGGGAAAAGATTTCAAAATTATGAAGCAGGAAAGCCATACTATTATTTAATTTCTCACAAACAGAATGTCAAGACTCAAATTTCTCATTCTACCATAACCACTTTTGACTGTGTAGCTATTTTTCCTAAGTCAGATTTCACAGCTAAAAGAGTATTTTAAGCAGAGGACCGCTAGCTATAGTAAGAGATCTATGGAATGCAACATGGATATCACCTCATAAACAGGATAAATATTACACCATTATTGTCTTGAAATACAAACTTAGCTCCCTGATGGTGGACTCACTTATCTGACTTTACACACCATGCATCCATGCAACATCCTTATTGCAGTAATGCAGAAAAAACTCTCATATTATTGTTCTGTAAGTAATTTCTCTCAGAGCATAAAGTGTAGCACATAGTCTGCATGCCTGTAATAACACCAACTTACTTTCCATGTAGACGTATGGCTACTCAGATTCTTCCGCTGTCACTTCTTTATCTTCTGCTAAATAAGGCATGCTATGGGAAGAAATATTGTTCAGTCATTTTCAACAGAAAAGGCAAAGGATAGACCTGGCATTTTGTTATGCACCTCTAGACATGTCCTCATCAAAAAGGTCAAATTTTCTATAGAAAATACTGTAGTGTCACTTTGTTGCCAAGGGATAATTTTTGTTCAGAGGCCTCCTGTTATCTTGGGCTCTTGCTTTCATCCTTTAAAGTTCAGCGTCAACATCGTACACCACCTTTCATCATCATCATCACCACCACAGACAGCACTGGAAACAGAAATCAATAAAGGCTTGGAGGGTCAGTTCAAATACGCATTCAAAAGCTCAATTGTTTATCAAAATCACTTCCATTTTTAGAGCAGATTGGAAAACCTTTAAAAGTAAACTGCATGGTAATTTTAGGCCATGACATGCAGAGGAACCTAAGAAGCAGATACACTAAGACTTCTTTTCATTCCTTTAATTGACTGTTTCTAAACAGTAGTGTCTTTCTTAAATAGAAAATTGTTGATGCTTAGAGGCAAAGTTGGTAACAGGAGTAAGGACAGACAGAATATAAAGTCCAAACTCACGTGTCACTTAGAACACTAAAAACGAGGTTGACAGGGGTCAGTCTGTTGGGTCATTCTTGCACAGCTCCCACTCACCTGTCCTGTTATGGGAGTCCTAGTAAGAATAGACAAATATCAACTCAGTGAAACTCAACTCTGACTTCCTTCTCTATCTGCTATACCAGCCAGCCATTTCCCATTCCTTCTGGAGTATGCACTTTGAGGAGGAAATAAAGCATAATTTAATTCAAAGGGTTGAGGGCCAAGAAATAGGACAGTATTCAAATTTGACTAGCTAGCTGGAGAAAGTTTATGTGCAGTTCATCAATATGCCCTCTCTTAGACAGCTTGTTACTGAAAACAAGCTTAAGAGAAAGCAAACTGTACGCACAATCTGCAGCTTATTAAAAAGAAAAACACACACTGTCTTTGACAATATCTTTCCAAGTTGCCAACCATGGAGTAAAAAAGTATGTTTTCCCACCTCCTTAAGACCCCAGCTGATTGAAATGATTGGGTTTTCACTTCTCTCAAAAAAATGTATCTTCATGGAAAATTTTAGTTCAAATGAATAATATTTGTGACAACTGTTGTAATGGAAACTTATGAGTAAACTTCCCAGAATTTCAGTGTGAAAATTGTTCAGATATATTTGCTTAGGGTTTTTTTTTTATTATTACAAGACTAACAGATGTACAGGCACAAAGGCCTGGACAGGAAATCACTGCATCGTACTAAAAGATGAAAATCAGAGGATATTGAGGCATGGAGAAGTGTTCACGAATAAGTTAGATGCAGGTGCATTGAAGATACAAAAACAAAATGTGCAGGTTTTTATTCATAGATCCTAGAGAACTGGCAATGCAAAAGCTTTTTGCTTTTCTTTTTTGCTCAGCAGCACTTATGACAAAAGTCATAATGTGCAGCCTCATTGCATTAGCCATCTAGTGAGTGTTACTGCTTCTGAAAAGTCTGGCTGTACAAAATCATTCTGAATCAGAGGTAGCAAAGGAGTGGCCTTTTCCACCCCCTCCTTCAAGGATCTGCCAAGCATGTCAGATTGTTCAAGTTAAATTATGCTGGATGGCATTGAGATGTGCACTGCTGTCATCTAACGGCTGAGTTGCAGCTGTCAAATCCATTGCACTGTGAGCCTCCTACAGCAATCCAACACTGGTCCAAAACAGGGGAACAGGCCTTTATCCACTAATCTATGACTAGCTCTAACCTGACAAATAAGGAATGTGCATGACAGTGAGAGAAGAATAATCTTATCAACTCTAACAACTTTTGCTTGCCTGCAGAAAAACTTGTTTATTAAAATCCCATTGCTAAATTCAGTTCTGGCACAAAGTGCAATGGTTCTGCTGATTTAGTCAGCAACTTATTTGGCTATAAATCTTAAACCTTCACATCAGGAAGAAAGAGGGGAATTACTGAAAATTAAAAGAATATCCATAAAATCAAAATATTTGTCTGTCTATCTATACCTTGAATTGTGCCATGGCTTTAGCAATTTAACTCAAATTACAAACTGAGACTCAGCAATAATTATGCTTGTACCTTTTATGTATTTATTGTCCTTACTGACCTCTCTACTTCCTTGGTACACAATCTTTCTTAAGTTTTCCTGTGGTTCAGTCCGCGCTAGGAAAACACTAATCTCTCCCAGGTTTTAGCTTTCTCTGTTCCCCTGCACCATGGTTTGACCTGCAGGCAAATGAAGCCATTCAAATATTTGCTTATCTTGTCATCTGTTCTCATCAGACCTTGCAATTCCTGTCATGCCCCACATGTCAGTTTAAAGCATAACGTCATTAATACCTCCAGTGCACTAATGGATGCTTCACACATGAACGCATTAATGAAATGTGTTATTGTTTTCCCTCACAGGACATTAACAATCTCGCTCACGCTGAGCCTCTGAAGCCCTGCAGTGCTGCTGAAAACCACTAGCTATCAAATGAACCCTCAGTTACGCCTCAGTAACTTTAAGTTCAAGTTTATCACTGAAGTGTCACTAATGTGAGGAGAAGATACAAGCCTCTAAGGTCTTTTGGGCCCAGCTTCAATTACCTTAAAGAGTAACAGGAGGCAATAGCTGCAAGGGAAAAATACACCATCGTATAATGCTGTCAAGACAAAATAGGAAAGATCTGGGTGTCAATGTGGTAATTTGTTTCTTGTTTCTACCCTTTGTCTGTGGACTGGTGCTTGGATAATGAGGACAGGATTGCTTTTCTAGGGAATTTAAACACAAATATTCTAGTTTCCTGAGAGAGATTTTAAATATAAGAGGTAACAAAAATTTCTTATGCAAACCACATTTAAAATTGCTTCTCAGTATCTTTAAGAACTATTTCCAGAGGAGTTGTGAAATGGCCATACCAGGTTATGCAGCTTTTACATACAGGTTAGCTAAAGAAGACTGCTAGTCTTCTGTTACTCTGCGGTTGCAAGAGCACTTTGGCAGCAGAAATACAGTGGTGGTGTTTTCACATCAGGAATTATGTCACTACTTCTTCTATAGGTCAAAGGAGAATAAAAATCAAGGTTTTTCCTGCATTCATATCCACTATAAGGATCAGCTTCTGATCTTGCATTAGATCCATTTTTTTCCCAAAGCCAGTGGATGAAGGTGTACACTGTACGCTGGTTAGACTTAAAAATCAGAATTCGGTCAGAGAAGCTGGTAACTTAAAATCTTCTTCCATGTAATATATATTTTTATCTAAAGTTCTGGACAGGATAAATACAGAAGTCAGGAATTTTATCTGGTGTTTCAGGTATGAAATCAGGAAGTTCTCTTATACTATAGTCAACCTTTGCCTCTCACTTTATCCTCAAGTAGTGATGTTCTTATATAGAGACTATGAGCATGGCTAGGAGTGAGGCCATGCTCATGAGAACAGGCAGTAGAGATCCCCAGCTGTAGAGGAAACAAATAAGTAAATCCTGGAAAGGGCATTCTTGGCTTGTTCTTCTGTAGCACACCTCTAATACCTCTTTCCCATGAACTCCCCTGAAAGCTCAATTTTTCCTCATTAGTCCAAGACATGACATTAATCTCAGAGCTCTCCAGCATAGCAAGTTTCTGATGAGTAGCCTGCAAGGTCAGGAAAGTCAGCCACCCCTTTTGAGTTTCTTGCCTTTTAACCTCTTAAGGAAATTCCTGAATGCCTTCATAGAGTTATAGCATAAATCCCATATACATTCTGCATATTGTACCAGATATGTACCACAGAAATAAAATATAAATAGGGAGAATGAGTCTAGTAATCAAAATTAATGAAATACTCCAGGAAATCGGGAACTTTTACCACCACAAATATATAGCTGTCGCTTATAGAATCAAGTGGATTGCCAAGAAATGTTTCACTCTTCTCAGGATGCCAACAAAAAATTGCTGTTTCTAAAATTCAGAAAAATTGAAATATTATTACAGTATTTCTTATATTTACAATCCAGAAGCATTTCTGGTACTCATCCCCTTGTTCATACAGTCAGTGTTCTTCCGTAAAACATTTTTTTTTTTCTCCAGCATATATTTCCATAAAGAGCATGGTAAAATTAGTGTCAGCATATGAGAGTTTTTTCTTCGCCATGGATTTATTAATGTTATCATGTCCTCCTTCTCAGGATCTCACAAATCAGTGATGGATCACAGTGTCTCTGGCTCAGTTATCACAGACTGTCTGCAGCATCCTATTTTTTTTCTTTTTATTGCCATTAGCTTAATCAATATGTCACATAAATCTGTGACAAGCTAATGCCATTACATGTCATACTGGACTTCAAACCAAGAATTTTTCATTACCTACCCATTTCTTCCCCTTAATTTGCTAATGGGAAGACTTATGCTAGAGTGAAAAACTTTTATCCCATGTGCTGCTGAACAAGGTATAAAATAAGGTATGGACCACAGCCAGGAAGTATTTCCTAATGACTTCTCTCTTTTTTTAATGAGTACTCATATACGCCAAAGGGAAGTGTTCTAGCACCAGAAATTTTGATTGTTAACTAATGGAAAGGATGAATTGCATGCCATTTGTAAATGTTTTACAGCATAAAGTACATGGTCACATGCTCCCAAGTAGTTATGAGCACATTCAAGTCAAGCAAATCAACCATTTCTTTGATAACATGTACAGTAGTAAATTAAAGCACCAGGGAATATTTCTATACACAGAAATCCATTTATTTCTAATATTAGGTTTTTGTTCTCCTAAAAAACTTCTAGGTGCAGCTCAGGAGTTGGGAAGGACTCTTGACCATCCTAATTGACAGTTTAAGAGTAAACTTTGTGTTTCAGAAGTCAGCAGTTTAAAAGAATTTGGACATGGGCTGCTTTGTGTCAGTGTTAAGAAAGCTCTAACCTCATTTAGCCTACTTGAGTAGATTACAGCCTTCAATATCACTCCAGATATATATGTTTATATATATGTAATTATATATATACAACACACACATACACATTGCCATATCAAGTTGTTACTGAATTCCTACTTACTCACTACACATTTTGTAAAGGAGAAAAAATACACGGAATATTAAGGTGTGTTAAGATAAGGTGCGCTACTTGCCATATCAAATCTCTCTACCTAGGTCTGCATTAAAAGTCAATTAAATGCTTTTACAATGACAGTGATAAAACACTGATGCTGGTGGCCTGAGAGGTGATGGATACCTCAACCCTGAGAATATTCAGGATCAGATTGGATGGGGCTCTGAAGAGACTGGTGTAGTGCCAAGTGTCTCCTGCCATGACAGGGAGGTTGTAGTAGCTGACCATTAAAGGCCATTTTCAACATAAAATATTCTAGGATTCTGTGATTCCATTTAGATTGGGTCTGTACATTTAAAGAACAGGGACTAAGGTGTCTTTATATACACATCTAGACAGCATGCAACAGAGGGGGGTGCCAGTTTAGTGCAACCCAGGGCTGAGCATTCCAAACACTTCTGTAGTCGTAAGTTATCCAGTTCTCTAGTGTATACAGAAATCAATTTCTTGAAATACTGAGCACCAACAAAATGTCTTTCATTATCTATTTTAATACTGCAGTGTCTTTCTAGTTTCTCTTGCCCAGGGAAAGAGTCCCAAAGGCAGCAACAAGGTGTGCATGAATAATAATGAGAAAGATCTTGCAGATGCAGGCCCCACAGCTTACAAAGGTGCATCTCAAAAGCAATTTTATACATATATATATATTTTTTTCTTCAAATGTCCTAAGAATTTCCAAATTACTTCAACTTTGGTTAAAAGGCACTTTATCATAGCTGCTGAGGTATTACTTCGTGTTTTCACTTTGAAACAAAACCTAGTGCAAGGCATAAAATGTGAACAACGCTATTATGCATATGAAAAACTAACCTAAAATTTGTTTAGTTAGAAAAGTTAACCTTTTCCCTTTGTTTAGTATTTTCTTTCCACAGCCTGGGAGCAGGTGCTGCTTTTACTCTTTCCTTCCCCATCAAAGCATGGAAAAAGAATATCTCCAGGTTGAGAAGAAGCTCTGCCTATTCGATGCTGCCTGCCTGAAACTATTAGTTCTCTGTATCTTTAGCCAGAGAAGCACCTAGTGAACATTTTCACTGGAACAATGCTCCACGTTACACCGTGTTAATTCAGGAAACTATCTTTTATCTGTGAGCATGAGAGACTATTATCCAATAAATACATACATATATCTATATATATACATGACTGTTTGTGTGTGTGTGTGTGTGTGTGTGTGTGTGTAAGTGTGTTTCTGTGCACGCAGAAAAGCAGCCAAATTTCAAAAGTGCCCAAGGAACACAAGAGGTGTTCAGGAGCCTAAATGCCAGCTGGGCCTGCAGGTTTTATTAAAACACTTCCTATGATACACTTAGATATCTAAGTTTTGACATGTTTGCAGAAGCCTAGTTCAGCAAAGCTATAGGTAATGTGAAAATACCAAGGTGGAGGGAAACTTAGCCCATAGGGAGAAAAAAGACTTTTGCTATAAAGAATAACAGTGCCAATTCCTACTGGTCATGCCTGCATTGCTTCTAGAGAGCAGTCCTTGTAGCAGCTGGGATCACAGCATGCCTCCTGTCCATGTGGCAGCCTGCTCTGAAGTGTCTCTCTGTACACTACATCATCAAACAGGCAGCAGACACAGCTTCATGGACTTTATAGGATTCCTCCTGGCTACACTTCAAGCCATGCTTTCAGGCTTATTTTCTGTATGGGCATGTCATGGTTTAACCCCTGCTTGCAATTAAATACCCCTCAGCCTCTCACTCACACACACTCTCCAGGGGGATAGGGAGGAGAATCAGGAAAAGGTAAAAATCATGGCTTGTGACAAGAACAGTTTAATAATTGAAAGAAAGTAAAATAATAATAATTAAATGTAAAAGAGGACTAAAAGCCAAGAGAAACAAGAGATATCCAATACAACTGCTCAGCAACTGCTGACTGATGCCCAGCCCATCCCTCAGCAGCAGAAAGCACCTCCTGGCCAGTTCCCCCCAGTTTACATTTTGTGGATTGGAATATCCCTCTGGCCAGTTTGGGTCAGCTGTCCTGGTAGTGCTCCCTCCTGGCTTTTTGTGCCCGTGCTGGCTGACAGAGCATGGGAAACTGGAAAGACCTTGACTTAGGGTAAACATTATTCAGCAGCAACTAAAATATAAGTGGGTTGCCAGCAACAGAGAGAAAGCCTACATATGCCAGACTAGATACCTCACAGCTTGGCGTGTATGTCTAATATTTTAAGATCCAATGAGCTGCAAGACTTCATTTTCACTGAATAATTTGGTGAAGAAGCACAGGGATGGAAATAGGAAGTACTAACTCTAAGTGACAGAAAGGATGAGAGCAGATGCAGATCTTGGGGCAATCATGTGTAGTAAATAGGGTTGCTTTTACTATGAACCTCCAAGCAAGACCCATGCTGTTATAGTATCCCATACTCTTCCTTCTGTCTCATCCCTGATCCAGGTTATATTGCCAAAAATGTGGGAGAATGACAAGACTTCTAGGATATAGCACAGAAGCCCAATAGGAAGCAATTCACAGATAATATCATCTAGCTTATGGTTTCATCTCAATGAGTAAGGCCATTGGAGGGTGATGATTTTTCTTTTGAAACTTGACTACTCATGTAATTTCAGAGTTTTTAATATCTTTTCATTATCTCTCAAATCTCTACTCACAAAATACATAGGGATATTAAAGAAATTTACTGCTGAGGATATGGACCAAGCCTATCCGTTACAGCATTAGTCCACTATGATTTAAATCTCCAGTATGTCTAAAAGCAGCATTTGTGAATGACATTAAATACTCTATAGGCAAGGATAATACAGCTGATGCACATGAAAGCATGGCATAACTTTTCAGGAATAATAAGATCTACACAAAACTTCTCACTAAGGAAGTTAGTTGAATTTTTTCAGGAATAAGCAATATCTAACCTATCAATAGGTAGATAATATTTAAAAGCTTCTTGTTTTCTGAAGGTTGACAGATATTTAACAGGAAGTTTTCTATCCATTCTAACATTATTTTAAAAAACAAACAAACAAACCAGAGTTAATAACTTCTTTGCCAAAATATATTAAAAGCTTTTGCAGATGTTATCACACTGAAATGTGTGTG
>VYXF01007255.1:8226-34286 GCA_013397295.1 Polioptila caerulea
CTGTCCCGGAGTGGGGCTCCCTCCCCGGCCTGCCCCTTGCGCAGCCCCTCCCGAGGCCACGGTTTGGTGCGGGCCGTGTTCCCGGGCCGGGCCGGCCTGCGGGCCGTGGGGCTGTCGGGGCGGGCTGCCCGCGGGAGCTCCGAGTATGGATGGAGCAAATGTCGCCTGCGGGGCTCCCCCGGGGCCTGGCCGGTGTCTGCTGTCCTGGCGGTGTCCCGCAGGTCCGGCATCCGGGGAGCTCTGGGGGACTCCGAGAACACAGGGGTGCTGCAGCGTCCTTTTGCGGGGCGAGCAGAGGGGCTCCCTCCCTTTCCAGACATTTGCTGCCTGAGTTTGACATTGGGACTTGTGGAAGCGTGTTCGTGTCCAGAGCCGTGGGGAGCTGGGTGCCCTCATTGAAGGAAACTTCTCTCTCCTACCTGTGTTGCAGCCCCACTCCTGCGTGCACCCCTCGACCTGTCTGGGAACACTTTTGTGTGTCACCCCCTTGTCTATGAACCATCCACAGCACATAAAATCTACGACTACTTGATGTGACCCCTGTGGGTCTGTAGCGAGCTCAGGGGAATGGGTTTTTCCGCTGGAAAAAGGCTTGGGGTGTGGCTGCATAGTTCACTGACCTCCTGGTGGCCTCAGACCGTGTTTCTTCTAGAGGAGAAATAAGTTACTGGGGAATGTCCTTGTGGTTGTACCTCACCAGCGTTCAGGTTAGTGTTGGGGTTACTTGGGGATACACATAACCTGGAGAAAGGTGAGGATTGCAGCTTCTCCCTGTCAGCTGTCACTTGACTTCAAGGACCTTCCTGTGGTAGGGTTTTTTATTTCCCTGTCAGAATTTCACATTTGGCCTTGCTGTTTTGCTTTCTTCAGAAGCAGCAAGAGCATTGGGCACCTCTCCATCGGTCAGAGCACTGGTGGGGCTGAGGGATGTGCTAATGCTGGGAGTTCAGCACTAGGAAACACGGAAAGTCTTAAGTCTTTCAGCACTGCGGGTGTTGGTGGATATGAAATTCTATTAACAATGATTTTAAAAACTTCTGTTAAATACACCAGCTGCAGGCAGAGTCATAATTGCTGGAGCCCTCTGTAACCCTCACACTTTTGTGTCCTTGCTGAAGACTCGTGAGAGAGGGAAGTTGAAATTAAAAGTTGTTGGAAGCCATCTGAGGGGTACCGATGTGCTTCCCTGAGACAAAACTGATGCCAAAATGTTGCTTGTGTAGAACCATGGAATGGTTTGGATTGGAAGGGACCCTAAAGACTCTCATTCCGCCCCTGCCACGGGCAGGGACACCTTCCACTGACCTGGGAAGTCCCAAGTCTTGTGCACTCGGTCACATGAGGAAGGGCAGTAGTTATGTTTTCCACCCATTCTCAGCATCTGCAGAATCAGTTGCTGCTAAACACTGCAGGAATTCCGAACGCTGGGTTGCGACACTTTCCGTTCTCATTTGTCCCCTCCTGACCTTGAGTGGGTTTTGCCGTAGAAGCCGACTCGTAGTTTAACCCCAAACCGAGCTGAAAACAATCCAGAGCCAACATCTCCCCCTGAGAGCACGGCCAGCGTGTGCAGGGAGGGGCTTTGCATCCCCCAGAGCCAGGCAGGAGCTGTCCCAGCTGTGGGGCAGAGCACACCAGGCACAAAGTGCTGGGCACCTTGGGGGTTTGGTTCTTTTTAAGGAATGTGCTTCAAAACGTGAAGTCTGAGTGACAGAGCGTGACCTGAGCTTGCAGGAGAGGCCTGACACTGATCTTGGCTCAAGCTGCAGTTGTCACTCCTATCCCTGGGGTGTTGGTGATGGTGGGATCAGCCTTTCTGGGGTTTAACCTTCCAAAGCCTTGCTTTCTGCTCGATTTGAAGCCTGGAGGAGTGGGTATAGCAGCTCCCTTGTAGCCCACCTGACATGGGGTGAAGCCCTGCTGTGCTCTCTGAGTGTGGATTGTGAGAGGATAAACTTCCAGGGTGAACTCAGTGTAAACTCCTCCCTAAACTGTGTGTTTTCCACTGGTTTTCAAAAGAACTGTGCTACTTTTTTGTCTTGTCTGGTAATGAGGTCAAAAAGTAAATGTCCCAAATTCCATTATTTTAATTTAAAGAAATAAAACCTTTCTGATGGCTCATGCCAGTATGAAGCTGCTTTCCCTATGAGTAATGTGACACACCACACAGAAATGGTGTATTTTTGTGAGTTACAACTGTGAAGGTATTTGCAGACAGTGATTCATGACAAGGAACACAACCCTTCTGATCAGTCCTCACCCAGTTCCTCAGCGTGCTTTGAATAGATCTCATTCTTCAGGGCTGGTTTAGGAAAAGTTGATTTCATTCACCAGGGTTAGATAACCACGGCGTGTGGGTGGAGGGGTTAAAACTTCAGTGATTGCCTCATGTGCATAAAGTTACAGCAACAAATCCCTCTCCTGGGTTTGTTTTTTTTTTTGTGGTGATAGAAGAACAAAGGTTGGTAGGATTAATGTTTTTCAAAAATTCAAGTTTTCTTTGACAGATTGTAATAAAGAAGATTTCAGCAAGTGTTGAGACTTGGCTTTAATCCTTCTAGATAGTTTCTCTCTGTGGGTTTTCTGGACTCAAAATGTTTAATAACTTTAAATGCAAGGTTTTGGGTTTGCCTCTGCTCGGTGTGATGATAATGCTGAGTCCTTGGTCATTCAGCTGAGCAAAATGCGTTGCTCATGAGTCAGTCACAAACCAGGAAAGGGGCTGAATAGCGATTGTGTTTGCATGTGCTGTGGATAAAGTTCCTGCTGTCCTCATGCAGAGTGGGACACCAGGAAAAAACACTGCCAAGAGCTCCTTCTGAGGGTTCCAGCAGCCACCACGGGCCCTGTCCGGCGGCTCAGCTCTGCCCTTGCTCCTTTGTGCAGTTTCTACAGCAAATGCACAGGAAACAGCCCAGGAGTGACACACTGAAAACCCAGGAAGGCAAAATGCAGTTATTTTCCCAGCCTGTCTTCTGGTGTGTTACTGTTTTCAACAACGCTCTGGCTGAAATGGGATCTGTAGTAAGAAATTTGTGTATTTGAGTGTTTATTCTCACTGTGCAAGGATAAATATTTGTGAGATCAGGGCCTTAGTTACCGCAGATTAACATTTATTTAAATACTTTAGGTATTTATAAACACAGGATTAAAAAAGGCGTGTGGCAATGGCTTCTGGGTAATAAGCAAATGACTGCTCAGAACAGAACCACCCTGGTGACATTTACTTCCTTTTGTGTTTTTGCAACTCTGTAATAGAAAGTTGGTTCTTTTTTGAGGACAGGAGGCAGATCAGGCTTCACTGTGAAGGGGGTGCTTGGTAGAAGGTGATCAGATTCTGGCCTAATTCTCATTTCTATGGCATTTCTTTTTCCATCTGAAGGTTTGCAGGATATTTTTTTCTCTGCTTGGGAGGCAGTAGGAGGGTAGGTACCTTCTCAGAGGAACTAAAATGTGAACTTCCACGTTATTTTCTCGAGCAAGCAGCGTGAGCTGTTAATCACATTCTCCATCCCAGCTCCTTCCCTGCAGTAATGGGCCTGGGAAATAGTTCATCTAGATCCTACCCTAATTCCTGAAATTGCAGGAAAGCTCTCTGGCATTAGGTTGCTGCTGGAGAAGTGGTGGAGCTCAGATATCTCAAGTATGCCTCTGCCAGGGGCTTTGAAGAAGGAATTTAAAGCACCAGGAAGCTCGATGGATCCCTCACAGATGGGTCAGTGGTGGCCTGCTCTGTTCCTTCAGTGCTTTCTGTCTACTCCTCTCCCACTGCAGTATCCCAGAGTGTTTCTGGGGAGAAGTGCTTTAAGGGATGTGAAAGTGCTCCACAGGAACTGAGAGCTTCTCTTGTGTTTGATCGTGGAACCCAGAACAATCTGGGTTGGAAGGGACCCTAAAGCTCATCCCATTCCTGTGCCATGGGCAGGGGCAGCTTCCATGGGCCAGGTTGCTCCAAGGCCTGTCCAGCCTGGCCTTGAAGATGCAGCCTATGAACCCTCTACTCAGAAGGGGCTTGTTTATATGGATGGTGCCAAATTTATTTGAACAACTCCCTTGTGAAGCAAAGCCACACATAGATTAGAGATTAAAATCCCCTAATGGTGAAGGGAAGGGTGTAAAAGGAAATGTCTTTTCTCCTAACATGATAAGTATGGGATTTGCTGCCCCAGGATCTCATGGATACACTGTTCAGATGAGTTAAGGAGCTGATCAGAACAGTTTATGGAAGTGAAATCCATGAAGGATGGTTAAATGATAGTGTTTGTTTCCACTTGGTCTTAAGGTGCAGTGGGGTGCTGCAGCATGGAAAAGCAGGGAGAACTCCTGCTCTGTGCTTGTTCCTGTTCTCTGCTCTTGCTGCATCTGATCCTGGCTGTGGTGGAGGAGTACGTGGGGTATCTGGGGGCTGGGTGGTCCAGCGTGCCTGTTCCAAAGCCCTGTGACTTGTCTTCTTCATTCACCGATGTTCCCAGTGACGTTCCTGCCTCTTCCAAGCCTCCATTTCTCCCTGCTCATCAAACTGGGCTAATGACTCTGACCTTTTGTTTGTAAAGCAAAAGGAAAAGGATCAACAAAATACTGGAGCTTATTTACTATCATTACTGAAATGATGAGCAATGCCACTTTGCAGCACTTCAAAGAGGCTGTGCTCATAAGATGCTGGAAATCCCTTGAGAGAGAAAACGTTTCAGATGGAAAAAGAGGAGTGGGAGTATTCCTCACATTCTGCTCTCCTAAGTGTACTCTCCTGCAAGGCATGGAGGCACTATCCCCCTCCAGCCCTCTCCCCTCCCAGCTGGGCACTTTAAAATAGTGCTGACAAATGTGCTGGCTTTGGTCAACGCCAAACTCGCTGGTGTCACTGCTCCGAGTTCTGCATAAATTGTTCCCATGCTGTGGAGTTGTGCAAAGTACTCTTGTTGACCTATTGTATTACCACTAATAAGATTGAATGTGATTTTAATTTCTCATTTCCTCTTTCTTTGGATGCCCTTTTCCTACTACTTAGAGCCTTCCTTCAGGTCTCTCTATAGCAGAAGTCCTTTTTCTGTCGCTCAGAGAATGAAGGATGCTTTGCTTTCAGAGCGCACTGCACTGGAGGGCTTGAAGTGGCGTTCAGAGGAGGCTATCAGCCACAATACCTGATGTATTGGTGTGGCTGCAGTTCATGCATGGAGTGCAAAAAATGGGATTTAATTGGGAGGGAGGGGGAATAGCGGCCTTGGCTGAATGGATGGGTGAAAGTTCCCCGACCACCCCTTAGCCCAGCAAATAGTTGGCTGAGTGCTTGCCAGAGCGGAAGCGAGTTCCCTTTCAGGCACCCTGCCTTTGTCACCGTAAGAAAAAGCACACACGCACTCGTATGGGTTTGGCCTTGCAGCTGCAAAAAAACCCAACCAGGCGAGAGAGAGCCGTGCACACACCCAGATCCTGTTCTTTCAGTACCAGCAGCTGCGGAGCCCGTGCTTTGCTGGAGGAAAGCAGAGAGCTATAAACACAGCTTGTGGAAAACCTTTACCTTCTGTCTAGGGCAGCATGAAATCACTGGCCGCTTCCCTTCTGCAGGCTAAATTAAAAACGGCTGTAATTAACTTATACAAAATAGCCTTTTGGTTGCTATTGAGAATTCAATATTGTATCAAGGAGGTTACATCTAGGGGCTGGCTTCACATGAGAGGTTTCCATAAAGCAGCTTATTATAGACCTTGTGGTAAGCTTGGCTAGAAAGGCCTGCATCCTTAGCATCCCTAATACGGTCTAATCTCTCTTTTGCCAAAAAGATCAGTTCAATAAAGTGATGATTCCCCCTGTACTCCAGTACCTGGTGTGCTGCATCCAGCTCTGGGGCCCCAGCACAAGAAGGACAGCGGGTCCAGAGGAGGCCGTGGAGGTGCTCTGAGGGCTGCAGCCCCTCTCTCTGGAGCCAGGCTGGGAGAGCTGGGGGGAACCTCCTGGAGAAGGTTCCCAGGGGGACCTCAGAGCCCCTTCCAGTGCCTAAAGGGGCTCCAGGAAAGCTGGAGAGGGACCTGGGACAAGGGCCAGGAGGATGGTACAAGGGGGAATGGCTTCAAACTGAAAGAGCAGGTTTAGGTTAGATTTTGGGAAGAAATCCTTCCCTGTGAGGGTGGTGATGCCCTGGCACAGGCTGCCCAGAGCAGCTGTGGCTGCCCCACCTGTGAAAGTGTCCAAGGCCAGGCTGGACAGGGCTTGGAGCAACCTGGGATAGTGGAAGGTGTGTGCCCATGGCAGGGGGTGGAATCAGATGAGCTTTGAGACCCTCTCCAAGCCAAACCATTCCGTGATTTTATGGGTTCAAGCACCCTTGAGTAGTTTTGGATGGTCCAGAGCCTGCAGTTTGCACTGGAGATTACGTAAGGTGAGATCACTGCTGGGCTCAGAACATGCAAAATGGAAACAACTACAGCTCAAACCGAATATTTTCCTGTGTGTCCCAAGGAGATTTCACAGGCATCTGTCACCACAGCCAAGCTGAAACCTGACCCCGCTCTGTCAGACCAGGGGGGCTGATCGAAACAGTGGGGCCTTGCTGGAGGCTGCTGGAAGGTCCTGCTGGCTGCAGGGGTGGAGAAAGTGAGTCCAGGGATTGTCATGCTGCTGAGCAAAACCAGAGGCCTGCTCCTCACAGCTTCCTGCAGCTCTGCCTGCAAATCCCCAGAGGCAGCCTGGGATCCTGGGCCGTGCCTGTGCATTCACAGATGGCCTGTGCACACACAGACACTGCATTCAGCTTGGCTGGGGGATCACCTCACTGGGCTGGGCCATGGCTAGTCCCAGATGTGGAGCAGGCCCCTTCTCCCCCAGCCCTGGTTCCTCTCCCCACCCTTGAGCAGGACAGACCGTGGGTGTGGGGAAACACTGCCTGGAAAATCCCAGATCCGTGATGGCTTTTGCTGCTGGTGTGATGGGATCCTGCCTGTTCTCCCAGGTTCACGGTGGTGCCCATCTTGCTGGGCTCCTGAGATCCCAAAAGCACATTCAGGCTCTTCATGTGGTATTGTGTTTATATATATATTTATTTTTTCCCTCCACAATGGAAAGCCTGTGTGTTATTTTGACTTTATTAAGATGCTGTTTATAAACCATTTTGATTTAGATGCTCAAGGCCATTCTCTTGTTTTTTTTGTGACCGAAATCCCAGCAGATACAACACTTCTGGAAAATATCACAGAGCCAATGTCTTTTTTTTTCTCTCCCCTCATGTCAAAGGTTGACTTAAAATATTAATGCTGCGAAGATTCATTTAAGATATTAAAACTGTTCAGGCAAGAATACATGTACATATTGTAATTACTTCCTTTTTCTTACAATTAAAGTAATTGGATTATATTTAATGAGCTATTTACATTTAATAATTAAGAAAAGACTTATCTTTCCAGTATTCCCCAAGTGCAGCAGAAGGGTGGGGGCACTCAGAGCTGTGATATAATTATCTAGGCGTGAGTTGAAACTGAAAGAGCAGTTGAGCTCTATAGAAAACACTTGGAACCGGTTTGTTCCTACTCTTTCATTAATCAAAATAGTTTAGTGTGTGGCAAAGAAGGGAAGGCTGAGCTTAGCTGCAAATGAGACAGAGTTTATCTGCTGAAAAGGAAGGTTAAAATATGCTCGAACTTAACGAATAAGTCATTTAGGGGGAAAAAAGCACACCCTCTCTTTCCATATTAATTACCGAGCGCTGCCCGGGAATGGGAATGTGCTGCTGTATTGTGAGCTGGGCTTTGTTAGTGCCACAAGCCAGCGTTAGGCAGACACAAGCCTTGGCTGGGGAGCAGGGCCAGCGGGGCCGCCTGCCTGTCCCTGTGTCAGGAGCCCTGCATGAATCCAGCACTGCCACAGGCTCGGAGGCTGCAGCATCGTGCCCGTTCTGTGCCCCCAGAGCCGCCTGCAGCTCGGGGTGCTCAGCACAGGAAGGACGTGGGGCTGTTGGGGAGAGCCCAGAAACGCTCCGAGGGCTGGAGCCCCTCTGCCCTGGGGCCAGGCTGGGACAGCTGGGAATGTCCAGCCTGGAGAAGGCCATTGCAGTGCCTAAAGGGGCTCTCAGAGAGCTGAAGGGGGACTTTGGACAAGGGGGAATGGCTTCCCACTGCCAGAGGGAAACTGGGAAGGAATCCTTCTCTGTGAGGGTGGGGAGGCCCTGGCACTGGGTGCCCGGAGAAGCTGCAGCTGCTCCATCCCTGGCAGTGTCCAGGGCCAGGTTGCATTGGACTTTCACATGGGATACTGGAAAGTGTCCCTGCCCATGGCAGGGAGTGGCATGAGATGTTTTTTTAAGGCTCTTTTGAACTAAACCATTCTAGGATTGTGGGATTCTAGGACTGAAACCTGCCCAGGCCTCTCCCTACATACTCCTGAAATGTTTTAGAACCTATTGGGGGCTTTCAGTACCTAAGTACACCAAAGCTACCTGTTGATTGACACTCGTGATGCCGCTCTGTGTTGTCACTGACCTTGTATCCTGGTCCAAATTATTCACAGGTTTAGTGGAGAGCATTCTGCTCCCTTTGCTGCTCCCGTTTCCTAGGAAGCAACAAAGCCAGAGCTCTTGTGGCGCTGGAGGAGTCCTGCCTCTCTCTCCTGATGTATATACCCTCACAGCAAAGACCTTGAAACCTTTCTGTTCTGGAGCTTTAATTCCTGTTTAATCAATAGTTCTGTATTCTGAGAATCAAATCCCTGTGACAGCTCTCTTTAATTGAGCTAAACTGCCTTTCTCTTGTCACGTCTCTTCTAGAGTTTTATTTAAATGCATTTGTTCTGCCTGTATCCTAGTCAGGTATTGATAGGAACACCAGGTGACCCTCTTTGTTTAACTTGTTTTTCAGCTAAATGGATGGAAACATTAATTAGTGCAATGGTTTGTTTTTTGGGAATTAAAAAAATAAAAGTCTAGGTCAAACTGCTGGCTCTATTAGCACTCCAGCAGAATCCAGGAGGATCTGTGTGTTCCCCATTAGTGACACCCCCATCCTTCCACCCCCAGACAGATTTCTGACAACAGCTCTGAGCGAGTCCCTCTCCAGGAGAGCAGCCTGGTATTTATTCCAGCAAGATCATCTTCAGCAAAGCTGATAACAAAAAGTTTAAAAGGAAGAGCCAAATTTTCAGTCACACCTGTGCAATCCCCTTGAGGGCAGTAAATGATGATGATAATGCATGAGCCAGACAAAAAAACCTGCAGAAAATGGCTTTCTGAGCCTCTTTTGCATTTTTCAGAGCCAGCAGACTGGGGTGGGGGGTGAGGGGAGGCAGGGGAGGAAAAAAAGGTGTATTTTTACTCTGGGATTGGAGCAGGCTGGGTGTTTGCTGTCTCAAGGACTGCACGCTGTGCAGTGCTGGTGTTCCCCGTGTCGGAGCATCGCTGTGGAAAGGGGCAGGGCTGCTCTTGCCCCATGATTGCCCAAACATCCTGTTCCCTGACACGTCGGGCCCGCAGGGTTCTCCCCTTGCAGACCGAAGTGTGGCACTGATGCACAGAGGGGCTGTGCCTGTGCATTTCTGTGATCAGCTCAGTGTGTTCTCCCAGAGGTCCTGGATTTTCAGTAGATCCTGCTTCAGCAGAGCTTTTGTGTGCTGGTGGGTGAAAACACAGCGTGTGCCTCCCGTCCCACCGGCTGCTGAGGGATGGTGGGCAATGTTTTCCACCACGCCCGGGGGGTTCTACCCGTCCGCCTCCCCCGTGGCTTTTTGGGAGAATAGACCACTGTGAAAGGAAGCAGCCCTGCAGCTGCCCTTCACTGCTGACTCCTGCTCAGCTGCTGGCAGGCTGGGCTGGTAATGACAGATGAGGCTGTGACGCGTTTTTGGGAATGAATACTTGTTACAGCTGGCGGGATGGAGTAGTTTGTGGCATCACATGGCAGTTTGCTCTATAATTTCGCTCCCTATTGCTCGGATGCAGCACTGATTGCTGGGTCTCTCTCTGAGCGTGGAACTGGAGCATTTCTGATTGCCGCATCCCACTTCTCTGTGGCTGCATTGTGAGCTTGGATATAGCCCTGAGCACTCAGCAGAGCCTTCTGCTGATTTTTTTTTCCCCCTCAGTTCTCCCTGTGTGTGTGTGTGTGGCTGCTGCTTCCCTTTCTGCAAGTCTTTTGGGGTTACATAAAAGCCAGTCTCTTTCTGGCCATTACAGCTACATGGGGGAGTAGTTACTGCTGAGAGAAGCTTGAAATTTGAAGCAGAGTTGTCACAGACATTAGAAAGAACAGTCGGTCTGCGTTGGCAAGCTACTGAGTTAAGTCTTATTTCATACTGATGGGAATTTCAGATCTGATTATCTCCTTTCCCCCTCATTCCCAAACCTGCTGGAGTGCCTCGTCCCCCGATGGGCACTCCTAGGGGCGGCTCTCCAAAGGGCTTAGCTGAAGGCTTGGTCTCCTTGGCTGTGCTGCCTGTTTGTGTCCAGGCAGAGGATTTTGTAAGCCCTGCCGAGGGCAGGGTGGTTGGTCACCCTGACGTACTTGGAAATGAAGCCTAAATTCCCTTTCCTTCCCCAAAAAAAGCGCTCTGCCCTCCTTAGGTGCTTTGTGCTACACCAGACACTATGACAGATGATCTCTCTGCTGGGGTCCAGATTTATTTGCAGATGGTCCCTGATCTAGGAGGTTGTGTGTCACATTGAGTGGGGAATTACCCAGGTGACTCCCAGTAACGCTATGCTAACTGGTCAAATCCCAGTGAGGAGAGCCTTGCCAGGTCTCTCTCCCTCCAACTCACCTGTTATTTACAGCTCTTTGTGTGCCTCGCATCCGCAGGGCTCGCCTTGGAGCCCTGCCTGCCTTCTCCTCTGCACCACCACAGCGACTGTGCTATCTGCCTGCTCTACAAAAAACCCCAAAAAACAGGTCTGGTTCCTCTCTTGCTGTGCAGTGCTGTGTTCTGCTTTGCTCCAAACCACTTGTTAAGGAGTATTTGCTCTGAGTTGCTGTTTTCAGTTGACAGAACTCGCCTTGGAAAACAAATACTCAATCCTAAAACATCCCTGTATTGCTTCTCAATAGTTGTAATCAAAGTCTGTCTCCTTTATTGTTCCTAACAATTGTTCAATTTTACTGTGCCAGCCCTATTTATTAAAAATAGTCAATAAGACGCAGCTTTGTGCGAGGGGTTTATGGACTGGCAGTTCTTGTTTGAAACAAACCAATTGTACTTGATTCTAATCCAGAGCTGGGATTCCTGAGTGATCTGCTGCACCAGAGCTCACGGGGAGAGCGGTCGATGGCTTGCTGATAAGAAATCTCGGAGCAGCACGCTTATCTTGGATTTACCTCGGCTTTGCTTAAAGTGCTGGATTCGGAAAGGCAAGAATTGCAAGTCACACGTTTTTCCCCTTTTTCGAGCCTGTGTTGGGCCACGCTTGCTCCCCAGTGCCCAAGAGTATTTACAGAACTAATTGCCAAAGTCAGAATCCTCTTAAAAGCTGGTGAGCAGGACGTTCAAGGTGAGAGCTTGTTGTGGCGGGAGCAGGGTGTCAGATCAGCAGCCACGGGAAGAAGCTCCACTCATGGATCCTGCTTTCCTGGAAAAACATGGGGTGTCCAGGGCCACGACGTGTGCAGTGAGAAAGGACAGCAGTTGTGGGGACGGGTGGGGAGCAAAAACCGGTGAATCCTGTAAACAAGGTGCCAGTAGAGGCTGGAAGATCGGTAGGAATGTAGGAGCAGTGAGTTCAGCTTCCAGGGCTTTTTCATGCTCAGCAAACTTTTTTCTGATCTGGAGCAGGCCAGGGCTCGGCAGCGCCCGCGTAAGCATTTTGGGAGAGGGGAAACGATGAGGCATCCTGGCAATGCCCGGCTGTAGGTGGGGCAGCAAGGGGAAAGGAGCTGCGGGGCAAAGCTGGGCTTTTCAGATGGTTTGGCTTTTAGTCACTGCCGTCAAAACAGCAAGGCTCTTGCAGCCTTCTGTGATTCAAGTCATGACTTGGAGGCTGCAGAGGAAGGGCTTGGGAGCAGGTAGGAAGGGTCTGGTTCAAGTGGGAGAGGAAAATCATTTGTTTCCTTGTTTTTAAGAAGGTGTGAAGCACAGTGGTTGGGAGGGCGAGTCTTTTGAACATGGATTGATGCAGCACGGTTTGTGGATTTTCCTTACGGCTCTTCCAGCCAGCAGAGATCACTGAACTTCTTTCCTCACACTGTGTTTCAATTTGATGCCTTTCTTTATTTTCCATATTCATTAGAAATCTGTTGCAGAGTTCTGTTTCTAGAGGCAGTTTCCTTTTACTTCTAACATACTTGATCTCCTCTCCTGTTACACTGGGATCAGGGCAGCTCCCCTGTGCCCATGTCGTTCTTGCAGCTTCTTTAAAAACAGTGTTTGCACCCCAAAACTCTACATTCCTGAACCAAATCTGATCTCCAGCATTCATAAGCAAATGGAAACGCTTATCTTTGCCCCAAAGATAAGGATTTTAGGCCTTGCAATTCATTTAAGTTGCATCTGAATGGTAGGATTTAGTTCTAATGTATGGTCTGCGGTCACTGTGTGACAGTGACTAATGCCTGATGGCCAGGCTGGCCAGCGGGGTGGAATTGTGCTGTGCTGTCATGCCCTGAGCACGGAAAGGGAAGCGGTTCTGGATGGCCCATGCTTGGCACTGCACTGTCACTCGTCTCCTTAATGACTCTCTTAAAGAACAACTGCACGAGCCTCCCAGGAAGCTTTTTTAGCTCTGTCCCTTCTTTCATTTACTGCCTCCTCCCTGTCCCCAGCTCATGCCTTGTGCTGCCTGCAGTGTTTTGCTTCCTCTCCCCCTTCCCCCTTTGCTGTCATACCTTGTCGCTTCTCCACACCTGGTTTTCTGCCCTACCTGACTCCTGCTTTTGAAATACACCACTTATTTTCCAATCCACACTATTAATCTTTGTCCCACCTACTCACGAGGCATGAAGGTTTTACAGGAGCCCATTAGCTGTTATCTCTATCCCTACCCTCCAAACACTCCAGGAAAAAGCAAGGTCTTGCAGTGTTCCTGTGGGGACATCACCTGCTCTTTTTGCAGGTCCCAGATTTCCTTCATAAAATCTTGAAGCTCCTCATCCTTCTGCTCAGAAGAGAGGAATTTTTGCTTTAAAATGCCTCTTATCCACAAGCTGCTGGGAGAGCAGGGTGGTTGTCCACAGCCCATCCTGCCCTTCCTGCAGTGATCATCTCCGATGCTGCACGGGGTCAATTTAATCCCTTGGTTGGCTGGGTCCTGGCTGGGTTTAGGGGCAGCAGAGCTGTCCCCATGGCCTTGGGAAGGGCTGCTGTGATCGTGAGGGCAAAACTCTCCTTCTGCAGTGGAGTGTGGCTGGGAGGCTGGGGGTGGCTGGCAGCATGAGCTGGGCTATAATGGGAATCTTTTTCTTAGCCTTTATGTCTGCTGTCTTGCACCAGTGCAAATTTGTGCTGTACATGTGCTCTACCTTAGTTTTTCTTTTAAGAAGAGCAGTTCTCACCACTACTCCTTGCTTTTACTTTAAAAACATGCTTTGAAGGCAAACACTTTTGGGGTGTCTGTATACAGGCAACGTATTCTTGTTTTTGTTGATATTTGAGGCACTGCTCCCATTTTCTGCCCTGTTTTGCCCATCCTTGCAGAGGTCAGTGTCACCTGCATTTATCCAACCATGCTACCCATCATCTTGGGGGTTTTTTTGTCTCCTTTTATACAGTACACTCGCATCTCATCCCCCACTTCCAGGCTTATTTTTCCTCTTGCTGTTTTCTTTCTGTCTGTCCTCCACCTTGGAAGGTTTCCAGCCGGGCTGTCCACTCCAGCTCTGCAGATCCCACCGTGTGTGCTCCCCGGCCAAGCCCTGGGGAAGCACAGGGGAGAAGCTGGATGCAGGCAGCCTGCAAATGCTGCCTTGTTTATGAGAGCTGCTTGTTGGTGCAGACTGCAGTCTGGGGGGAGCTAGGAAAGTTTGTCTGGCATGAAGCACTAAAGCTGACAAAAGATTGTAGGGCTTGGGCTGGAATCAATAAAACACGGGGTGCTGGGAAGGGAAGGTCAGAGCCCTTCCTTAGTTCACCCTGTTCTTTAAATATCCCAGCAGTTACTGATGGCTGCAGTGGACATGGGGAAAAACAACACGATCCTCAGAGAGTCTTGCTTTTATTTATTTGGATGCAGATCTGGCTCCTCTGTTTTATAAGGTGTTCCGTTTTGGGGACCTTTTCTGTGCAGCCTGGCTTCATGGCAGGAGGTTGGAACAGGATGAGCTTTAAGGTCCCTTCCAACCCAAACCCTCCTGGCATTCTGAGATGCTGTGAAATCCCTCGTGGAGAGGCGTTGCAAAATGGCAGCAACCTACATCTGCCTGTCTGGGAGATATCCCAGCGCCCGGTGCTGCGGCTCTTGAACTCCTCTGCCTTAATGGGTCAAATTTAGCAATTCAAAATCTGGCTTCTGAGGTAATTAGGAGGGATAATGCCCACTTCTTCCTCTTAACACCCTGATAGAAAAGCATCCAGGAAGGACTCCTGGACCTCAAAGATAAGCTGCCAGCTGCCACAGAGACTATCAAAGGGTGGCTCAAAGTCAAGAGCAAACAGCTGATTTTTTATGGTTCTTGGGTTTTTGCTGGTGGTGACAGGAAGCCATGTTCCCCAAGCTGTTCGCTTCCTGTTTTATTTTTACACCCAGCCCGAGCAGATCCACATGCCTATCACATGGGAGCTGCCTGCTTCTCTTGGGTTGTTCCTCAGCTGACCTAGAAAAGTGATTCTTTTGCCTTCTAAATTAATCAAGAACTTGGGATGTATTTGCTTTCACTTAGTCCTAAAGATTTCAGGCGCGGATGATGCTCCTTGTAGTAAGCTAGTCACACAGGTTTCCTTCTCCCTCTTGGAGCTGGGCGATCTGGGAGGGAGCTGTTTGATGCCCAAACTGTTGGGCCTGTTAGCAAAGGAGGTTTCTGTTAGTTCAAGGCACTGACCTGCACATAGAAGTGTTTTCTGTCCAAAGCATAACTTATGGACACATGGGTTTTCTTCTGTTTTTTTATTTTATTAGTTTTTTAAAGAACTGGAAGTTTGTCCCGCCTGTTGTACAATCAATCCTGACTTGTTTCTGAGCACACTCCAGTCCTGCATCCTGATTAGAGCTCTCTCAACCTTAAACTGTTCTAGCACGAAAACAATGGTGCAGTGTAAACCTCATCCCCAGGGGATTTCCCAAGGGAAGAGGGGTGCAGCCTGCAGGATAAGGAACAGTCACCAGAAAGTTTCCTGGTCAGCTGCAAGCGCTTCCTGTTGTTCCAGGAGAGCCCCATGTGCTGCTCCGGGAGGGAGGCACCACGCGTGCTTTGGCGTGCTGCGAGAAGCTGTTTTTTGCTCTTTCTTTTTCTGTATAATAACATCTCCTGTCTTCGTCTCCATGGCTTGAGCAACTCTGGATGGCGAGTGGGAATGAGAGGAGCTGTGGGAGTCCTGCGGGCGCCGTGTGAGCCCCGTCCGGCAGCGGCTGGGCTGGGAGGGGACGGCGGCTGCAGCGCTGCCAGCAGCACTGGCACTGTGGGCCAGCCTGGGGAGTTCTCCTTCTCTGCCTCTGTACCTGGGCTGGTGGGGCTCTGCTGTCACTGCAAGTCAGAGAACAGCAGGATCTTTATTTCTGATGAACCAGTTTTCTCAGGGTGGGGAGCGGGGGGAAGAAGGCTTATAAGTAAAGCCGTTTGAGAGCAGGAAAAACGAACACCATGGCTCTGGTGTGCCTGGAATTTGCGGTTGAGTAATCCTTTCCTGTTTCTTTTTTGGGTTGTTTTTCATCTTTCAGAACAGTGCCTGAAGCAGGTCCACCATGCCGTTAGTAACGAGGAACATTGAGCCAAGGCACCTGTGCCGTCAGACGTTGCCTAGCGTTCCGAGCGAGCTGGAATGCGTGACCAACATCACCCTGGCAAATGTCATTCGACAGCTGGGCAGCCTGAGTGAGTACCATGGCGAGCCTGCGCGTTGCCCTCAGGAGTCGCTACTGCTCTTTATTTAGCTCCCTTTCTACTCTCGTGTTCCTATTTCTCCCCCATCTGCCTTCCCTGGGTAATGCTAAAATGTTTTCCTAAAGAAATCTGATGCTAATTTCATATCCCTGGTCCCACTGCCTTCCTATCTAAGAGAAAATGGGGAGGGGGGTGTGTGTGTATGTGTGTGTGCATGTGAGAGGCTGCAGTGAAACTGCAGATGGAAGGATGGAGCACAACTCAGGCTTGTAAAATGGGAGGCTCTCAGAGCAGGCAGGATCTTGTGTCAGAGAACGTGCCTGTAATTGCATGTGCTACTAAATGGAGCTTGACTCTGTTGAATCTACACCATGTCAGTAGTCTTACTTCTAATGAAGGATAATTAAAGCCCCCACGCAGAAGCTCCTGTTTGCCCCTGCTGCTGTTTGTTGTGTTGTGAGACCCAAAGACCCATCTGAGCCAAGTGGTGCCTCCAGAGCGTCGATGGTTTGGGGCTGCTCGCTCACATGGCAGCCAGAGCAGGAGCGATGCCTGGCTCAGCTCTCCAGTGGGCTGACCCGGAGCCTTGGAAGAGCTGGAGGGAAAACATGGGCCTGCATGCCATGGGAGAAACCAAGAGTTAACTGTGGTCTCTCTGGGATGACTCCATACTCTGCTGAAATGCTCTAGGTTCTGATTAGCCACCTTTGTCCTTGAATCGAGACTTTGATAATCAAATTAATCTATTGTGTAGCTTCTCTGGGGTGTTTGCAAGCCCTTCTGCTCGCTCTGCAGAGCAAGCCCTTGTCTTCCGCCATGTGGCAGGCAAAGTTTGGGTGCAGCCTCTTTCCAGCAGTGCAAACCATGGCTGTCACTGAAATCTGGGCCCGTGTTTGCTGCCAGTCGGTGTCACATTCTGTTGGGTTGGAGAAATGTCACTGCACAGGCGAGACCAGGCTCTCTGCTCGCGTTCCACTGGCCCTCGTTGTTCATTTGTTAGGTCTGGTAGCCAAGATGGTTGTGGAGTGTGAGTGAAATCCATCTCGTGCATGTGAAATGGTGAGGAAGGAGGCAGTAAAGCTGTGCTAAGCCCAGCTGCAGGGAAAGCTCATCCCCATTCAGAGACGTGCAGTGGGTTATTGTGACAGCCCTGGCCAGATCCCACAGGTTTAGACCTTCTTTGCACAGATATTCAAAGCTTCTCTGCTTCTGAAGCACTGGGAGCCAAATTGCAGCCTGGTTTCTTCTTTGGGAGGACACCCTGGGAGCTGGGATGTGGGGAGAAGGTGTGAGCTGCTGGACCAGTCACAGGTACCTGGGGGAAACAGGAGACGTGCCTCCTGCTGACCCTTGGTGTGAGAAGAGAGCAAGGCAGGTGGGAGGGAAATGCTGAGCACCATGCACTTCCCCAGGATCAGCAGTATTTCAAATAAAGCAGTGTTATTGCTTTAGTTTGGACTATGCTTGCACTCAGATGACCAAACTCCTGCCCCCCGCCCTTTCCTCTCTCTGAAAAACAAATTCTCTCTCTCCTTGTACCTTGACTATTACAGGAACGTAGAGCAGGTTCAGTAGGCTGTGACAGCCCTGTCAAGTGAATAATCAGCCATGCCTGGTGCACCACAGTCTCTTTACAAAGATGCAAACATAAATCTTGTCAAACTTTCATATTCCAGCGAGTTTACCCTTCGTTACTATCGCAGCTGGGAGCACTTTGTATAAGTCGGCTGCGCGGGTTTGTGTGATTTTACAGAATCCACAAGCTAAAGATGGAAGGACCTATTAAATCATGCCGTCTGTCTTCCTGCCAGTGCATGACAAAGATAATTCTGATTGTAAGATGCACTTTTGCAGTCAAAGTAACTAAACTAAAAAATTAATCTCTGTCTTACCCTATCTGAAAGTGTTTGTGAAGCTCAGGCAACGTGTGAGATTCTGGGTGATAATTCCAGGTGCAGTTACACAGGCAAGGGAACACAGACCATCTCTTCTTTCTTCAGAGTCAAAACCAGGATAGAAAATGCTGTTATATATTATTTTATACTTGAAATATACTTTGCAAACCAAAGGACTAATTTTTCCCCTTGCTTGTTGCAGTTCCTTGTGAAATTCAGAAATGTTTTTCACGTCTTGTGAAAGTAGAAACGAAATTACAAGTTTTCTTTTTTTGAGATGTTGCTGGAAGGTTTCGCATTTTCCCACAGATGAATTTTTGCTCTCTTTGGTCAAATAGGAGAGCTGGTCTTTGCTGTTGTTGAAAACAGAGATTGCTTCATGAAATATGGCTACAACAAGAGCTGTCTGGCCCTTAGATCTCCAAACATAAAATCCTTCTCATGAATTTGGGTTTGTTAATTGAGCATATGTGGAGTCTGCATTGTCTGAGAGGGTGGAAGGAAGAGGTCAGTTGAAGTTAACCTTCAGCATTTGCTTTCTACAAACACTTGGACCTGGCATTGCCACTGAAGGGGGTGGAGAAGGTTGAATTTTAACCTGGCTTGTTCCCCGTGCTTGGCAGTGTAAGGAGATCTCCCGGGAGCAGGAACAAGGAGTTGATATGTTGGGTTAGATAGCTGGGAGTGTTTGTGCAGCTGGGCTTTGAGGGATGCCCTCACCTTGCCTTGTGCAAGGGGCACTTTGTCTCTCTGACTCTGTAGGCAACCATGTTTTCCAAAATTGCTGTTGAAATTAGACTTCCAACTGGTTTTTCTTTCCTGAATGTCGGAGAGGATCTTTGGGAGTAACAGATTCCAGAACAAACTGTTGACCATATGATGATGCACTTCAAAAGCAGACTGCTTATTGGGAGCAGCCCTGCAGCCAGCAGCCGTGGCTGGAGATGTTTCCCATCAGTGGGGCACCACGGGCCCGTGTCTGCGGCCGTGCCAAGTCTGCTCTGCCCCGCGCTGTCCTCAGCGTGCCCGGGGCTCCCTGTCTTGGGCTGTGCCCAGGAGCAGAACCAAAAGGCAGAACTCACTGGAAGTTCTTGGGTTTCCTCCAGGTGTCCCAGCTCTGTGTACCTGTGGCTGTCTCTTGCTGTGCTGTAGGATTTAAACTCCTAAGGATGGGGCTGTGCTTTTGTTGCTCCTGTAAGCTCCTGATCTGAGCCCCGGGCGCTCTCAGGGCCCAAACCATGGATGGTGCTGGTCACAGCAGCCTGCTGGGTAGTCCAGGCTGTTCCAGAGGGAATGTCCCTGATTGAGAAGTTCCCCTTTGGTTTTGATTTAGAATCAATGTGAATGCATCAATTTTTCAGACACTGCCACCTGAAGGAACAGCAGGGTCAGTGCTGTCAGCTGTGGTTTCAGCTGCAGCTTCGGCATCCAGGACTGGGTCTGCTCTCTACTTCCAGAGCTTGTAAATATGTGCCAGCTCCACTGGAGGCAAGCCTGCTGGAGACTGGGAGCCTTTGAGATTCTCCAGAGCAATAAAAATCTAACTGTATTTCCTTGTCTAATAAACAGAACAGCACAGAATCTTAAAGGACCTTCAGATCCATCCACATCCAGACCAGTGTAGTGTTGTCAGCCCTCTTTAGTTTGTTACTTTAATAAAGTATGTCTCAATTGTTTCCTTATTGCTTGAAGATCCCTTGGAAATGTCAGGTTTTGGTGGAACAAAATGCTTTCTTCATGGATGTTAAACTCAGCCCTGACAAACTTGAAAAGAAGAGTGGTTGGTTCTTTCTTTCTTCACGAAAACAAGCTGGGAGTTTGAGTATGGTCTGATGTGGTTCATGAGGGTAATGTAGACACTTTAATATTGCAGGTAAATCTGCAGAAGACATATTTGGAGAGTTGTTTACTCAAGCCAACACCTTTGCCTCTCGGGTGAACATTCTCATCGAGAGAGTTGACCGCTTGCAAGTCAAAGTCACTCAGCTGGATCCCAAAGAGGAGGAAGGTAATGGAGTGAAGCACAGGCTGAGGGTGCTGAGGGCTCTCCTTGGGTCAGCATGGTTGGTTCAGCGCCATGAGCCCAGCGTGACTCTGCCATGGCTGTTGGGAGGTGTTCTCTGGAGCCAGGAGGGGCTGTTTCCCTGCCTCCCAGGAGGGCACTGGGACAGCCCTCTGGCTTTGCTCTTGGGTGGCTCTCCGTGTGGGAACTCGCTCTCCAGCAGAGGGGTGGCAGTGGATCAGCTGCTTGGGCTTGGTCACAGGGTCCCCAAAGCCCACGGGCCACTCGAGGGAGAGCTGCGTTCATGGAGCAGTGGATCTTGGCAGCATGCTGGAGGTTTCATGGGTTTCCCAAGGGATCTGTGGGAAAAGGAACCTGACCTTGAGAACTGCAAAGCGTGCCAAGAACTCCAACTGAAATCAGATGTTCACTGCTTGGGCTTCAGTGTCATTGGCCTGGGTCAAGCTGTTCTTCACTTGTTCTCTCCTCTTCCTTACAAGTTTCCTTGCAAGGCATTAACACCAGGAAGGCCTTCAAAAGCTCCACCACTCAGGACCAGAAGCTCTTTGACAGAGATTCTCTCCCTGTGCCTGTCCTCGAAACCTACAAGACCTGCAACACCCCTCCACCTCTGAACATCCTCTCACTTTACAGGTAGGGCTGCAATACCTTCTTGTTCCCTTGCAGAGAAGAACCTCTTCCTCCCAACCTGCTGGGGAGGTCCTTTCCCATCCTGTGCTGGACTGAAGTAGCTGTTTCCACTGGGAAATTGAGTTGCTAAACAAATCCACCAGGAAATCTCTGTCCTTTGGATTATGTGAAACTTGGCTTTTGAGGTCATACAGATGAACTTAGCTAGAAAATGACCTCTTTGGTTTTCTGTTGTCACTTTTGGGGGTGCCTTGGGGCCAGGCGTGGCTGCCACTGTGGAACCATGCTGGGTGTGCTGCAGATGATTTTTCTCGTGCTCCTCTGTAGCCCAATGGCTCCTTTCCAAAGAGCCACAGTGTGAGATGCAGAGCATTCACCTGGAGGTGGCTCTCACCCAGGTGGGTGCAGCAGGCTGCTGGTGATGCTTCCTGTGGCCTCCAGTGCCTGCTCTGAGACATCTGGTGGGACCTACACTGGCTGTGTAACCAGTTCTGGCCAGTCCCACTCTGATTCCATCTTGTAGGTAGTAGAAGTAAAGGGGGTCACAATCCAGAGACTTATCCCACATCCATAAATATCTTCTGAGCAGGTAAAAAGTAATTACAGATAGCTGGAGGCAGCTGTCTCCTGCCAGACGCGGCTGCACTGCAGAGTGGGAGGAGAGGGAGTCTGTGTGCTCGCTCAGGAGCTTCAAGGACGCTGCTGGTCTGATTTAGGGTTCCTCAGCTGGAGGAGGAGGGTTTTTCACACCAAAATACAGCACAAACAAAAGGGAGTTGAAGTGAGAGACCTGCTGCTCTCCTGATGATTTTTCAGAGCAGCTGGGCTCTTCATGTGCTGAGTAACGGAGGGTTTGTGTGAGGGCAGAAGGAATGGGATGTGGGAGAGCTGGGATGGCTGAGCTGGGGGCTCTGCCTGTTCTGAAATGGGGAGCAGAGGCAAGAACAGCGCTCGTGACCATCTCACTGCACTTTTAACCTGTCTGAGATAGTGCCTCGTGTCTCCTTCAGAGAAATGTCTGACTTGATCCTTGTCTCTGTGGTTTTTCCCTCTCCCTGTTGCAGGGATGATGGCAAAGAGGCGCTTACATTCTACACAAATCCTTCATATTTCTTCGACCTTTGGAGGGAGAAAATGCTTCAGGAATCCAAGGATATCATGAAGGAAAAGCGGAAACATAGGGTGAGGAAGGGAAGAATGGGAAGTGTTAATAAATTTTGGACTCTAAATTTGCTATCCAAAATTCAGGTTTGCACTTTTGGACTCCTATGGGATCAATTCAGGGAAGTTTTTATCTGGTTTACCCACATCTTTGTTAATTAAAAAAAGAGAACAAAGATACCCCTAATTGGTTTTTCCAAATGCCACTGTCTTTTTGCCTTAATGTTAAATTATATCATAGCATAAGAGATGTAGTCTTAACATACTTTACTTAGCTTTTGAGCAACTGGAGTATTAAGCATGAAAACAGATTGTGATTCTTCAGTGAAAAATAACAAAGGAGAGATTTAGGGTGTGTTAGAATGCTGAGTGAGGCCATCTAAAGCCCAGTTCTCTGTGGGCAAGTGTCCATATTGCACCCCAGAGCACTGAACACCATCAGGGTAAGGGTGAGATTTGGGCATCTCAACAGAGGCCAAAACCTAAATTGATGTGGGAAACTGAGCTTTTACTCTGCCCTCAAGCTGCTTATGCCAGGGGGTGATGATGGCACCGTGTCTGGGCTGCACTGGGCAATCTGATGTTGTCTGGCATTTTTCATGTTGTCTGTGCTCCAGCTTTTTTATGTGGAAGATCTTTGGAGAGTGCAGCAATCAGGAAAGTAAACTAAAAATCCTCTTGGAGAATGTGTCTTGTTGTAACTGCTCCAGGTCTGTCCTGTCCCTCTCTATTCCCAGTGAATTTAAAGCAAAATAAAGCTTGTGTTTGATTCCCCCTCTCGTAGAAAGAGAAAAAGGAGAATCCCAACCGAGGAAATGTGAATCCACGGAAAATCAAAACCCGGAAAGAGGAGTGGGAGAAGCTGAAAATGGGACAAGAATTTGTGGAGTCAAAGGACAAGCATGGTCCTGCTGGGTAAGCAGGTCTGGGTGATTGGGATGCAGTTCACCCCGCGCTGCAGCTCCTGCGGGCCCACGGATCGATACTGCCACTAATCAGATTCTCCAAAGCAAATCCGTCTGCTGATTTCACATTTGCCAAATAAATCAGGGAGCTGCACGGCTGGAGCAAGGTGGCAGGAGCGGCTCTGGCTGCTCTCACTGCCTGTGGGCACAGAGGTGTTGGGAGCTTTGGCTGTGCCCCACGGCGCTGCCCTTCCCTCACACCCAGCCGAGGGTGGCATCTCGGTGCCATTGTGTGATGGCTTTGTTACATCTCACAAATGGCTCTTCACACCCTAAAGTTGAAGCGGGGGCTGTCCCCATCCAAGTATTTCAAGCTACAGATCTCTCTTTAGCACTTCTGGCTTGGGAATTCATTTAACTTTTGACACCAGCAAGGCTGGAAGCAGACCGAATTCCCCACAATGCTCTTCTTCCTTGCAGCTTCCTTTCATATAAGAAAAAAATCTCTCTTTAAATCACACTCTCCAGCTAAAAATAAAACTTGCTTTTAGTTTAATAGGAGAGCAGGTTTGGTTTCTAGCAGGGGAATCGAGCAGCACAACAGCACCATTTTCTTGCTCCTCTCTTTTCTCATGTGAGTGTGTTCTTGCATTTGGATTCACTTGGGGTCCAGAGCCCCCAAAAATAGGGTGGTTCCCCCTCCCCACAGTGAAATGAGTCCTCTGAAAGTGTGAGAGTCTCTTCAGTACTATTCCAGCTTTGAATACTTGTTTTAATGGCATTGCAGTTTCCATTTTGATACTCCGTTCTCGAGCTTATTTTTTGGCATCTTTGGGTATCTTCTGGTTTTGCCACTGATGATACTCAGTGTAACTGCAAGTTCTTTAAGTCCAAGGTGGTCAAAACACTCTTAAGTGTTTTTACAAAATTAAGTGTTAAGAAAAATGCATTTATTCAGGTGTTTGCTTGTTTATTAAAATACATGCTCCTGCTGTTCTGGTGTGCAGCAGCCATAAACAGAGCAGCACCTGAGCAAATTTTGGCCAAAGAATTACACTGAGCAAACACATACAGGTGTCTGTGGTTCTCTATATAGGAGTCTTTGAGAAATAAAGGGGTTCTTTTAATGATGTAAAATCATGGACTGATTTGGGTTGGAAAGGGCCTTTAAGTCCATCCAGTTCCACCCCCTGCCATGGGCAGAGACACCTTCCACTATCCCAGGTAGCTCCAAGCCCCGTCCAACCTGGCCTTGGACACTTCTAGGGATGGGGCAGCCAACCTCTCTGGACAACTCTGGGGAAAAAAATGAACTTTAGACATTGGCTTGAGCTCTTCAAACAAACTGTTTCTCTTGCTTTTCCAGGTACCCCTCCAACATGGTGTATCAGAACGGCAGCATCGGCTCCAGTGAGAGCATGGATGGGAGCTGCTACCCGCCACCACCACAGACTGACTCTATTGTGCCACCACCTCCCTCATTCCCAGATGACAGCCTGCCTCCACCCCCGGTGGAATTTAGGTAAGCCTACGGGATCCCTTCTGTCACCAAGGAGTAGTAGGTGGTGTAAAAGGATGACATGAGACAGGCTGAGACAGTTCAGCAGAACTTCCCAATGGGTGTTGTATGGGAACCAGAATGCTCCTGTCTGGACGGGGAGTGCAACTGCAGGCAGGGACCGAGGCACAGGCAGCACAGCTCTCAGTGAATCCTACTGCCACCATTCCCAGGCAGGAGGGGAGAGAACCAGAGCACATTTATTCCACAGCAGTGTCCCAGTGAAGGCCTTGGCCCCATTGCCGGGGTTTCCCAATGCAGTTGTTCCACAGCACAGACTCTTGTTCCTTATGTTGCATTTGGACAACGCCCTCAGGCACACCATGGAATTCTTGGGGGTGTCCTGTGCAGGGCCAGGGGTTGAACATGATGATCTTTGTGAGTCCCTTCCTGCTCAGGATATTCCATGACAGAGCTTTGCAAAGAACAGCTTCTTTAACCTCTTTTGCTCTGATCTGTGAGAAATTCACGACGTGGGCACTGGAGATGGAGATGTATTTAAATTTCAAGGACTTGAGCACAGCAGCTGCCTCCTTCCCAGAGACTTGGGTGCAAGTTCAGGTCATTTACTTTGGATTGAATGAAATGGTGACTCCCAGGCACCTCCAGTGATGAGAGTTATGGTCCAGCAGTGGCTCAAGACGCAAAGGGTGAAATAAGAGTGGACTTTTTCTTTTTTTTGAAGATATTAAAACAGAGTCAAGAGGAAGAAGTGAAAGTCTGTCTGATAGACAGGACTGCTTGGCTCCTCTCCATCTTATCCAAAGGCAGCGATGCTGCAGCAAAGGCTCTTCTGATGTGTCAGAGAGACCCAGCACTGCACTCTGCAGCCTGTGCCTCTCGGGCAGAGCAGACACGAGCTCTCACATGAAGCTCTCGCTGCCTTATGCAGTTGCTTAGATCTCTGCCCAAACCCACAGATCTCCCCTCTCTGGTTTTGTTTTGATGGTTGTTTTTAAGGAACCCTGGGAGGTAGATTTGATCTCCAAGAGTCTTGTTTTGGATCAGCACTGTTAAATATGGTGATGTTTTTGTGGCAAATGTGCCTTAATTTTCTGTCCCGTAGAAGGAGATGTCAGTTTGGGACTTCCCTTGCACAAGGTGTCACTCTGTTGCAAGGGCAGTGGAGTCCTGTGGCATGAGCAGAGCCTTCTCAATGGGAGACTCAGGCCTTCATGCATTGGTGCTTTGCATAAGAGCATGTTGGGTTCCCATGTCCTCCCCTCCTGTCACAGCGACCTCTGAGGCACGGGTGCTGCACTGGAATGCAGAGAGGAGATCCCTTCCCAGCAGGTGTTCAGAGCACGTGCCCTCCTCGTGCCTTTCTCTGGGCAGACATCCCTGAGCCCTGAGCCCTGCCTGGCTCTCAGGGGCCTGGCCTCGGCGTGCAGGGCTGGTGGCAGGAGCTCTGAGCTCGGACGTGCCCGCCTGGCCTCTGATGGAGGTGAGGTGGCTCTTGTTCTTGTCAGCATGGGAGATGGGATGGAGGGCAGCATTCCTGCCATCCCTAGAAGCTTTCCTTTTTCTGGAGGCGTAGGCCAAAAGAAACAGTGCAAGGGAACTAAAACCAAGGAGTGAGGTCTCATGGAAACATCAGTTAAAGCTGGAACTTGGACTTTTTTTGTCTGGACTGCAGCAAACACACATGATTTGCATTAACATGGAGACTGTACAGTCTGATCTGACCTCAGGGCTGATTCCCTGTCTCTCTCGTTCTGTTACCACAGCTATCCTGTAGACAACCAAAGAGGTTCTGGTTCTGGAGGGCCCAAACGATCCAGCCTGGTTAGCCCGAGCCACCCACCACCAGCTCCTCCGATCGGATCCCCCTCGGCAGCCAGGCCGGGCTTTGCTCCCCCTCCAGCTCCTCCTCCACCACCACCACTGATGGAAAACACCCCCCCTCCACCACCTCCCATGGGCTTCCCCTCCCCGGGGCCGCCCCCGCCA
>VYXF01007255.1:77343-100734 GCA_013397295.1 Polioptila caerulea
AATCTTCTTTTTTTTTTTTTTAACCAAAGCAGCCATTAAAAACAGCAACCCACTGCAGAGGCAGGGAATCTGGTTGCTTTCACACTGCAACTGGCAGGTAAAAGAGCTGCACTGTCTCACAAGGGTAAAAAAAAACCCAAAAAATAGCTGCCACAGCAAAAGGTGAATGGGGAGGGAGAGGTCTGTTCTCTTCAGAGCTTTCCATCTCAGTCTCTCAGTCTAAAAATCAAAGTCTGCAGACATTGTCTACTGAAAGCTGAAAAAAAAGTTTGAGTGGGAGGAGAAGAGGGAAAAAAAAAAAAAAGGAGGATGCGTCTAGTAGGAAGCCTTAAGCAAAAAAAGAAAAGGGCAGAGCATGTCAGAAAGCCACCCAAGTGAGGAGAATTTTCTGCTGCCTCTGGGTTTGGAAGAGCAGCAAATGCCGGGGGTGCACCTGGCCACGCCCCCAGCCAGGTGAACTCAACAGTCACAGGTACTGCGTGAAAACAACCAACCTGCCCCCGAGCAGGGGACACCTGCCCAGGTGAGCTGTGCCTCAGCAGGACAGGGGAGGCTGATCCTGCCACCACAGCTGGGCACAGCACTCGGGGAGCTGCTCCCTTGGAGGGCTCCCCCAGCACCGGGGCGAGCTCGGGCTTCACCCCGGGACAGAGCCTCTGCCTGAGGGGCGCCTGAGGCCCCAGTTCTCCCTCTCTGCAGGGAACAGAGTCCGTGGGGAGATGCTGCCAGCTGACCTCTCTCCCTCATCTCCAGGATTGTTCTGGAAGGCAGAGGCAGCCCTGGCTCAGGCAGCCCCGCGCAGCTGCGCTCAGCAGTGCCTGGCAGCCAGAGGCAGCCAGGGGAGGAAAGGGAGGCCTCTCATCTTTCCACGGCAGCAACAGGAAGACCAGGGATTGCACCACATGGAAGAACAGCACACACACATGCGCACACACTCCCAGACACACACCTCACACCCCTGGGACCAAGGCTAACATGTTCAGACCTTCGGCAGGAAGAGACACGAGACAGCGCAGAGCGGTTCAGATCTCCAGGGGCTCTTTGGTCTTAGTTGATAGTCCTAGAAAAAACAACCTCCAGAGGTGGTTGTAGCACAGCTGTGTAAGATCTGTGGGGTATTTAGTGTTTGGCAACTGCAAGAGGGGAAAACAGAGCTGTGTGTTACAGGAGGGGGAAGGAATGGAAGTACAGTGCTGTGTTTCCAGGTGTGCTCCTGGCTTTGCAGCCAGTCAGGGCGTGGGGAGCTGGGAGAGGAAGGAGGGTTCCTGAGAGGACCACGAATCCATCTGGTGTTACACCAACAAAGAGGCAGGGAAGGCCCACCTTGGCCAAGACAGAGCAGCTGGCTGCACAAAAATGCTGCTTCTGACAACTCCAGACTGTAGCTGAATCATTCACATGGTGACAACGTCCTCAGCTCCTGCACAGGTGATGTGGAGGGGAGAAAGCCAGCACAGCTACACACCCTGGGCAATGGAGAGGTGCTGTCACCCGCCCCTTTCCTCAGCAGCTTTAGCTACACAAGCCCTAGGCCTCTGATCCAGCCTGTGCCCATCACTGTCACCTCCCTCCATGGGCTCAGGGACCACAGGAGGGAGTATCAAAACCGGGCAAGCTCGTTCTGCCCCACGGAGCTGCACACACCCAGTGCCTTCACTGATCCCTCAGCTAAGACAGGGGGACAAGATAGGCAACCTCCAGTCCTCAACAGAGCACAGCCACATCTGCTGACGTGTCTGAGATGGAAGCCAGAAGCAAGATGTTCTGGGACAAAACAGGTGTTTCGTGGCCAACAACCGTAAACCGGGGGCCTCTAGACAGGCTGGTAGCACAGTCAAGCTTTCAAAATCACTGCAGTAAATTCATTCCATAACCCCTGCCCTAGGTTTGTATTTTATTCAGGAATTTAACATCCCCCCTGCAATGCAGGCAACAGCCCCTGTACCAGATCATACAGCAGCTCTGGAAAAATAATCACCAGTTACACTGCTCACAGACAACTCAAAGATCCCTGTTGGGACTAAATTCCACTAAAGCAAACCCCAGACTGCACTGCCATGGAGGAGGAGGAGGAGGAGGAGGTGGTGATGGTTTAGAGACGGCCGCTCCTGCCCCTGCCAGCTTGTCCTACCCTGTGCATAGTGCGAAACAGTGCAGTCATTCACCAGAGAAAGTTCAGGACCAAGGAAACTCGGTTCCCTTTCAGCCAAACATTTAGAGGAAGGAGAGGCAGTTCTGTTTTAGCTGGGCCGGCACTGGACTTGCCCCTCTGAGCTGTCTTCATCATCTGAGCCTCCAGCCCCACCACTGGTCAGTCCTGTGATCCGGTACCCCATGTTCAGCAGCATCACCTCCAGCGGGTCCGCGTTCATCCGCCGCTGGTTGGCCTGGGAAGCTCCTTCCATGTCCACAACCACGCGGCCGTTGAGGGTCTCGCTCTGCAAGACACCAAGGGACAGCACTCAGGACCAAGGAGGGGCTGCGAAGGGAGATCCCAGTGGGAAAAGACAGCAGGGAAGAGCATCACAGGGGAGGCTCTGAGTGCAGCTCCTACCTCTGGCCTGGGGTTCCAGAGCCGCACGACCGGGTCGATGCCGCTGGTGGCCAGGAAGCAGTAGCTGGGATGAGGCTGCAGACAGTTCACAATGGACTCGTCTCCCTGCAGCACACGCACCAGGTTGGTGGTTTCCTTCTCCCAGATGAAGAAGGAGCCGTCGTCCGAGCCGCTGACGATGTACTGGGCATTGCTAGGGCAGAGCAGCAGAGCCTGGGGGTCACACTCAAGAGCCACAATTTCACATGGCTTCCATCACCAGCAGGCTGACACCCCTCACACTTACACATCCAGCTGGAGCTCCCCGTGCTGGTTCCCTGCATCCCCAGGAGCCCTGTTTTCCCTCCCAAACAGATTCCTGAAACGCTAGCCCCACCAGGTCCTGCGTGGCCCTGCTCCTCATCAGCTGCACATGCAGCAGCACAAGGAGGGTTCCTGCCAGCTCGTCCCAACCCTCCAAACCAGTGTCCAGGTCATTCTATGAACGGTAACGTGGGGCTACACGTGAGGGTTCCACGGAACAGATCATCCTGCTGCTGCTCACTCCTGCCCTGCACCCCTGCTACCATCTGCCAGCATACCTGCCAAAGAAATTGGCCTCTTTGATGTCTGTGGTGGTGTTACAGTGGCCGCAGTATCGGAATTTGTAGTCGTAGCTGCGCTCCCTCAGCACCATCTCATCCTCAGAGATGGAGTCCTTGCGGCCCGTGGCTCGCAGCCGGATGGGGCCACCCCCCTTCTTGTCTTCAGCTGCAAGGACAACACATTTCCCTCAGCACCACTGGGGGAGTTCCGAGCAAAAGGCACCCCAGGACACCCCAGCAGCCTTAGAGAAGAGTCAAGGATAATTCCAGCAGGGAGCAGGGCTCAGAGCATGAGCTTCCTTCCTTCCAGATTATCTCCTGGCTACATCAGACTCCTTTTATCACACTCTTGCTCAAGAGCAAACCAGGACCAGGCACAAGGAAAGAACAGGCTCAGGCCAGTTTTTGTGCACAGCAACAATCAATCTCTCTCAGAAGTTGGAGCTTTACTTCAGAGGGGCAGTTTAAGGAGGAAAGTCCTTGTGTGCTCATTAGATTTCAGTGTAACCTTGGAGAAGCCCAGGAGCAGCAGCACTCACCGTTATCACTCTTGGAGAAGAGGGCAGCGTTGATGTCCCTGTCTAGTGCATCGCAGGCACTGCTGTGTGCTTGTTCTGGAAACTTCCCTTTGAAGTCATCCAGACACTCCAGTGCTTCTGCCACGTACTTGAGTTCAAAGAGACAGCGGGCAAGGCGGAAATGGGCCTTCAGGTGGCATGGATTTAGGGATATGGCCTTCAAGCAGTCCCTCAGAGCATCGTAATGGTCCCCATCCCTGAGGAAAACAGAGCAGTGCATCAGCCAGCACAGGCAGCAACAGCAAACATTTTCCACTGCCGTTTCCCAGCCCTCATTTCACTCCACAGCTTGTTGTTTCCAGCTCTCTACACAATCCCACACCCCAGGAGCTCACTAACAGCATTTGCTGTGACTCGGGGGCACCACCTGACCCAGCCCAGCCTCCCCAAGGCCTCTGCAGACGCCCACAGGCAGCTCTGGGATGTGACACACCAGGCTGCCCCGCCAGCCCTGACCTGCCATTTTAAATCCAAGAGAGCAGAGCTCCCTGCTGCAGCACATTTCGGGAAGTCCTTTGAAGATGGAGGATGCAGCAGCCCTCTGGCCAGGCAGCACAGCCCTCCCGTGCCAGGCGGGCTCCCTGTCACAGCTCAATCGTGCCCCTGTGTGGACACACGGCACAGCTCCGGCCCCTGCAGCCCCAGCTGCAACCTCCCACCACACAGGGACCGTGCCTCCCGCAGGAACCCTCGCCCACCTTTACAGGGAAAACCTTGGAGGTTTAGAAGCGAGGTTAGGGCAGGTAGCACTGGGTGCCTGTGTCCTGTTTCCAGCCCGGTCTCCCTGAGCTCAGGGCATGGCAATGAGGCTGCCTCTGGCTGTGCTCTGGAAGCAGGAGGGATTTGCTGAGCCCTGTGTGGTGCTGAGCTCAGGCTGGCAGGGCAGACACACCTCAGCACTGAGCCTCAACTGCTCAGACACCACAAGCTGCCTAAACAGAGTGCCAGGGCTCCATTTGCTGGTTAATGACAGTAATAATAATGATATTGTTTCCTACCTGTAACCTACACACCCCACTGTGCCTGCTCCATCCCTGGCCAGGCTGGACAGGGCTTGGAGCTACCTGGGATAGTGGAAAGTGTGTCCCTGTGGCAGGGAATGGAATGAGATGGGCTTTAGAGCCCCTTCCAACCCAAATCACCCCAGGATTCTGTGCACTGCACCCACCAAAGTCCAAAACACTTGCAATGAGCCAATGAATTCACAGAGCAGCAATTTTAGATCACATGGAACCTCTGTCAGGGAACCACAGGAAGGCCCAGGTTGGAAGGGAGCACTGGACACCTTCCCTGTACAAACAGGGCTCACAGTCCTCAGGACTGTGGCCAGGCAGTTTTTGAGTATCTCCAGCAAAGGAGGCTCCACAGCCTCTGTGGGCAGCCTGAACCAGTGCTCTGTCCCCCTCACAGTAAAGAAGCTCCTCCTCAAGCACAGGTGGGACAGGGAAGAGGTGTCCCAGTGTCTGGACTGATTAGGGGAGCTCCAAATCTTGCAGGAACAAGTTTTTCAAACCGTTCACCCTGCAGCCCCTCCAGTCCAGGTGGGTACTGGCCACTGCCCAGCACAGCCCTGCCTGTGAGAGCTGCAGCAGGAACCAGGCTCTCCAGGGCTGCCTTTGCAGCACTGCCAGGGTTAGTTCAGCAACAGGCCACTTGTAGTCAGAGAAAGAGGGAATGCAAGTTACCTGTCAGGATAACAGACAGGTGTCTCACATTTGCACACCTGACTGGGCTTTTAAACTGCTTTGCCACCCTCAAATGTCCTTCAAACTCAACTACCAGCATTGGCAGCCCAGCAGACTGGTGTGAAAATAGACATGGTGGGATGGAAAGCAGGCTCTGACTTCTCCCTTTGTTTCAGGATTGACTCAGCTTGTGCAAAACTAGAAATCAGCTCAGTACTGCCAACATGGACTGCTGAAAGCAATCCAGAGGGATGCAATTGGCTTTTAGGAGCAAAATTTCAAAGGACAGCCTTGGAAGTGCTGGAAAATATGAGCAGTTTCTTAAGGGAGATGAACAAGGGGAGGTTAGGAAATTACAGGCCTTCCTTTTTTCTTGCTCTCTCTGTTATCCAGAGAATGAGGCCAAAGCAGGACCTGCAGGGTTCTGAGGGTGGCCTGTACCTGCCCCTGCTCCAGACATCAAGAACACCTCAGAGACACGTGGTGGTTCAGCCTGGGTCACTGTCTGCCTCTCCTCCAGCACACTGACATCCCAGCCACCTTCTCCACACTCCACAAACCGTTCCTAGCAGAAAAGTGCCCCTTTTCTGCACCTGGAAGGTATCACCTCGGTGCTACTTAAATCCTACCCCCTGCACGCCACAGAAACCCACTGTGTGTATGTTTTTCACATCTTCCTGCTACCCAAAACTGTAGCAAAGCAGTAGCTGACACACTGAAAGGTTCAGATGTGCCAACACCCTTCGGGAGAAACGATTCCTATAAGAAAAATGTCATTCATGAGATCAGCACTCAGCTTCTGTGTTCCATCCCTTAATCCCAACCTATTGTTCTCCTCCTTCTGAACACTGAGGTCTTTTTGAGGCAGCTCCCAAATCTCTGCTATTGCAAAACAGCCAGTAGGCCAGTTACCAACAGTCACAACAACTGCTGGCTGCTCTTTATCTTGGCAAGAAGAGAGGAGAATTCATACTGGGGATTTCAGCAGGGAGAGGAGAAGGATATCCTCACAAAGCAAATGGAGATGAAGGACCACAGCTATTTTAAATATGTTAATGGCAAGTCATGGTACTCAGTCTTACTCTGCTCAAGGGGACAAGCACTAAAATAACTCAGCTGTATCTTGCAGATGCAGCTCTGGCCACTGGTCAGAGCAGACATTACCTATTGCAGAGGCTGACAGGGTGTTTTGCAACCAGCAGGGCAGGGTCCCCTCCAGACTGCAAGGATCTGCCACCTCCCCAAACCCTCCCAGAGGTTTGTTTCCAGTCAAAGGAGCGTGGGTTAACTGGGGTAACACAGGAACCACCAGGTGTGAGTGTCTGCAGCGTGAGGCACTTGGATAAAACAGCAACCAAAGCCACCCCAGCAGCCCTCAACCAACCTTTTGTCATGAGATGTTATAAAGCACAGTCACCATTACATCATGTGTTGATAGCAGATTTAAGAGCCCTTCTTTAACGCAAATCAGAACCACCCAAACAAACACAGACACCCTTGGTGAACACCCAGACTGCTGTGAATCACATGTGCATTTGGGGTTTCTTTTTAAACAGGAAAGGGTCAGGACTCCACACAGCACATCAGCAGGTGAACCAGTGGCTGCTCACCAGCTGTGCCTCCCCACAATCTGTCCAGCACAGACTGCGCCCTCCCTTTGTGCCAGAGCTGCCCAGTTATGTCTCAGACTGATAACCCCAACCCTGCCTGACAGAGGGACACCAGGCCCTTCACCAAGGTGGCCCTGGGTGCCACCTGCAGTGACACTGCCCCTTACCACTTGCGCTTCATGTAGGCAGCAGCTCTGTTCCCGTAGAGCATGGCGTTGTTGGGGGCCTTCTGCACAGCCTTGCTGTACAGCTGGATGGCCTGGGTCCACAGCTGGCACGCAAAGGCCTCGTTGGCTTGCTGCTTGATCCTCTCCAGGTACGGGGGCAACTCCACCTGGGGGCTGCAGGGAAGAAGGGAGCAGCACAGGTAAGCTGTACGTCCTTCGCTCCAGGTCAGAGCCTGCAGTGTTTAGTTCCAGCTTAGCTAATGCTTGCTAGACTCCCTAACAAAAGATTCAGGAAAAGGCAGAAGGGACTCTGGACCTGAAGAACTGGGGTTTAAGAGGAAAGTCTGGTTTTGACCACAGAATCCCAGAATAGTCTGGGTTGGAAAAGACTTTAAAGCTCATCTCATTCCACCCCCTTCCACTGTCCCAGGTTGCTCCAAGCCCTGTCCAACGTGGCCTTGGACACTTTCAGGGCATCCACAGCTGCTCTGGGCAACCTGTGCCAGGGCCTCCCCACCCTCTGGCAGGCTCACTACATCAGTGTGACCATCATTTGCCTGTTGCCATTTTCTCTTCATCTGCAGAGACACTCCAAATTGAGCAGTGGGTATTTTAAGCATCAGACTTCACCAATACGTCTTTGTTTCGACTGCATTCACAACGTTTCCAATCCCCTTTTAGCAATGCACAACAATGCACACGCAGAAGCATCTGAGCTCACCAGGCCCATGCTCTGCAACCCAAAATTCCAGCCAGCCCCATCCCTGCTGCCGCGGTGGAGGGGCCATCTAGAGGAGAGGAGCTGAAACAGTCCACAGTGGCTTTGGAGGAACCCAGACTACCCATATATGGTATTAAATAAGTGTCTTGACTTTGGACCAAGTCTCATCAGCTGGAAGAAAAACAGCCAGCAAGATGTGCTGCTGCTCCTTCACCCAAACTGCATTTTGGTCTTAAAGAAAGAAATCAGCAGGAGCGACAGAGGAGGCTCCATCCAGTCCTAGCTCCCACGCTGGGAATGGCAGTAGTGCTCCAGTGCTGCTGTCACAGAACAATTCTGGCTGCTTCAGCTCAGTTTGCAGCAGGCAAGTCCCCAAAAAATGGCAAAGGGAAGCAAGGCCCCTTCACCTGCCAGCCTCTGCCACTGTCAACACACAGTTCCTGCAGGCCAGGGAGCAACCACCACCCAGGACACTTTGCTTCCAGGCTTGAAAAATCATTTCTTAGTTTTATCCACCTTAATTCATCATAAGAGGAAAAATCCTCACAGACAATTTCCCCCAGGATGCTCTTGCCTGGTCTGACTCCTGTTCACAGCCGGGGCACCAGAGACCAACACAGCCCCAAGGACAGAGGCCACTTGGCAACCCAGGAACAGGGCAAGGGATTTGCACTTCACACCTCTTTGGCAGCCCCTCCCGGTGTGGAGAGGCAAAGGACAAGGACAAAGAAGGCCCGGAGGGGCAGCTGTGCCCTCACCTCACGTGTGCCCTGCCCTCGGCCAAGCGGAAGCCGTTGCTGTGGAGATGGATCCCATTGGACACTCCATTGGTAGAAGTTTTTCCATTCTGCACTTCTGAAGGTCAGAAAAAGATACAGAGAGCCATGCTAAGTACCAATGTAGATGATACAAACTCAGGGGTTATTTTACAGCAGGGCCAAGCCAACAGGACAGCCCCACTCAGAGCAGAAACAAGACTTCCATGATTCCACCTGCTCCAGCCACATGGATTTGATTTGTCCTCTTAAATTTACAAATCTCTGCAAGTGTCCTTTGCAGTACAGTTCTAGATCAGAAAACCAGACACACACAGAACTAAGTGCTCACACACAGTGAGGGCAGCTTGAAGGGAATCACCTCTGACAGATTTCAGGCCATAGCTGGGGTACCACGGAATCGTGGCATGGTCTGGGAGCACACCAGGACCTCAACCACTGAAAACTCTGCTTAATCCTTGAGCACAGCTTTAGGCACTCAACTCACACACCCTCCCCTCTCCCCAGGTCACTTCTGCCCTCACGTTTTGTCCTGCTGCAGGAGGATTTTGGAACTCAGAGTAAGAAGGGCAGTGCAGAAGCAGCCCAGCAACACCCACACCCTGCTTCATCCTCCCCTGCACCCTGAGCAGGAGCTGTGCAGCACAGAACCCTGCTCTGCTGCTCGCTCCCTTCGTGACAGCAGCACACTTACCCCCTGAAGTGTGGCACTTCTTTGGGAGGAGGAAAGTGTACGGTCGCTGTTTGTATGTCAGATCAAACAGATAGACCTGAGGAAAGGGAAAAAGAGCATGAGACAAGTCTGCAAAACAGAGATGCTCCAGTCAGAAATAAAAGAGGGCTCAGGAGGTACACAGTTCCATGTTTGTGTTTGCTATTTCCAGTTTTCTCACTGAATCTTTTCTGTAGATGGACACACAAAGGCAGCAAGCAGCAACTGGGGTGTGTCCCAGTCCAGCCCAGTTCAGAGATTAACACTGAGAAACAGGAACCTGGTCTTACTCCACACCTGCAGAACTTAACAGATGACCTGACCACTGACCAACCTGCTCAGAAAGCTTCATAATTCAATTAAGCAACTAAGATACTTTAATTAACACAATGACAATGAAGAAACCAACACCTCTTGACAGAAAAGAGGCAGGACACTGAGGAAAAGTCTCCCTAAGATGAAACCAGCATTTCCTGAGAAAGTCCCAGGGCAGCTCTGTGAAATCCTAACTCACAGCTGTACTGGGACAGGAATGGACAGCCCAGGCCAGAGCCAGGGCTCACCTTCTCCTAAAGGGAGTGAGTGCACGTGTGAGAAAGAGCTGCAGAGGACAAGCACAGTGCAACCTGCCCACAAGCAAAGGTCCTGCTTAATCCACACTGATTAATGCTGTCAGGAGGATTTTCTCATTCCATTGATAGGCTTTACAAAAGATCCATGAATATCAACCAGAGCTTAAAATTAAAGCAATCAATATTCCAGGTGAAGGCCTTTGCTTCTCCAAGTTCCTTATTCACTACATTCTATTACAGAAGCAGTTTGAGGTTTCAAGGATGAGTTATGAAATCCTTTCTAGGTCAACAAAGGTCAGTTCCAGAACTGGTTTTGTTTATTTTCCTTCTCCTCTTCCAGAGAGTGAGATGTGAATTGGACAACCACAACAGAATGTGGTTTAACTTTGATCAGTGACAGCGTAACAAATATACCCCTAATCCCAAGTATTTAGTCTGAATTAATCAGAAAGCAGTTTCAAATCAATCACAAAATGCACAGAGAAGTTGCTGCACCTATTTTCAACAGCACACAACAATGTCCAGTGGCCCAGAGTGAAGCTTTTCTGCCTCCTCACCTGCTCCCCTCCCATGTTGACCAAGAGCTCGGTGCCGTCGGGGCTGAAGGTGACGTAGGTGGCCACCAGGACCCTCAGCCGGTTGTTGTAGTCTGGAAGCTTCACTGGGAGGTGCCCTGTGGAGGGGACAAGGCCACAATTATTGGCTTAACCCTTAACTGTTGTCTCTGTCCTACCCCAGCTGTTCCCTCTCACAAGAGCAAAGCCATGGAGCGCAAGCACCCACGGGATTTTCCATTTCCTGCTGCTCACTGGATCCTTCCACGAGGAACCAAAACATGCACAGGGGCCTTGTCACAGGCTCTGGGTGCTGATGCCCCATCTCTGGCAGCGTCCAAGGCCTGGCTGGATGGGGCTTGGAGCGACCTGGTCTAGTGGAAGGTGTCCCTGCCCATGGGAACAAGGTGTGTTTGAAGGTCCCTTCCAACCCAAACCATTCTGTGACTCCACGATTCCAATTTTGCACAGCCACCTCCACATGAAGACAAGAATTCTAACTGCCTTGTTAACAATGAGCCTGCAGAACCCAGCAAATCTCAGTTTGAGGGATTCACTAGGATTTGGCTTCTGTGATTTGCGGCCATCTGCAAATACCTCCATCTTCAACCCCCTAATTAGGTTTCCTTAATAAAGCCCTCAGCACAAGGAAACCAAAGCTCCTAAATATTCAGCTCACACACAGGTTCTGTTCTTCAGACAGCAGATGTGTTGCATGACCAATTCAGGGGACCTGAGGAATCCTCTAGTGGGACTCATCAGGAGCAGGACTGTCAGAACTGGTCTGCTGAACATCCTGGTCTGAGATATTTAAAAAAAACCAAACTGAAACAACCAAACATTTTGGGGTAAAAGATAGTAAATAATGAGCACTGGAGAAAAATGTCATCTAGATTGCTCAGATACTGCATCACTGATTCTTCATCTGCAGGACGAGGACAAGTCACTTCTGTGCCAAAAAGATTTTGAACAGCAGCTTTGCTGGGACCAGTTCCAGGAAACCCTATAGAGCCCAGGTTATATCCAATCCTTCACTTTCCAGCAGGAGTGACAAAAACACTTTTATGCTGGACAAAAAGCAGTAAGGCCAGCTTACCACCCCAGTGAAATAACCTGCAATTCCATGGAATATCCCATGAAGAGATCCTCTGAGCAGGGGGTTTGGGTCTGATGGGTAGAAGTCTGTTTGTTCAGGCAGTGGGCTCCCCCCAGTGCCCCCCCAGTGCCACCCCAGTGCAGGGCCCATACCTGCCACGTAGTACTGAGCTGCCCCGTCCGGGAGGGGCTTCTGCCGGTCACAGAACGTGTGCACTCCAGCTGAAGGACTCTGCTTCATGCTTTTCCTACCCAGAGAGAGGAACAGCCTCATGATAACCACAGCATTCAGCTGCTGGAAGCCCCATCTACACCAGCTTTTCTTGCCCACCCACGAGGACAAGGCCTCCTGCCCACACAGCTACAGGGTCACCAACCTCACACCACCCCGGTGCACTCATCAAAAAGGCTTTGGGTGACAGAAAAAACAGCAAAACTTCCCAGCAACAGGTGAGTGCTGGATCCCTGCAGTCCCTCTTCCCTCCAGAGCCCAGAGCAGACCCCTGTCCCAGGATCTGCCCCGCCAGCCAGGGGCTGTTACCTGTGGTTGTGGATCATGCGGATGTCGTAGAGGCGCACGAAGGGCCCGCTGGCCCCCACGGCCAGGTAGTTGTTGTCCTGGGGGTTCACTGTCAGGCACTTGGCCTCCACCAGCTGCCCACAGTACTCAGTCAGGTCTATGAGGACCTCGGAACGCTTGCTGTTCTCCCGCAGGTCGTACTGCCTGCAAGGGCACCGAGTGAGGCAGAGAGAGCACACAAACAGGAGCAGCAGGAAGAGACTCATGCAACGTCCTGAGCTGGGGGGGACCCACAAGGATCAGCCAGCCCAGCTCCTGGTCCTGCACACACACCCCAACAATCCAACCCTGTCCCTGAGAGCGTTGCCCAAACGTTCTTGGAGCTCTGGCAGCCCTGGGGCTGTGACATTTCCTGGGGAACCTTTTCCCAATATCCAGCCTAAACCCCTTTTGACACAGCCAAAAGAGATGACACCAAGGACATAGGCAGCAGTCAGTTGTGCCACTGATTACTGGAAGCACCTCAGTTCAACAACACTAGGCCTCAGTACCAGGATAATCATTAAAAGCAGATCTACAATGTGCACAGATTTATTCAAGTTCCAAATTAAACTCCCAAGTCATGACCTGTTCCTTTCCTGGCCTCCCTTTCCAGGAGTGAGGAAAATGGAGGAGCTCAGGAGAGTATTTATGACTCTACAAGACAAATCCTTCCAGTTTTAGGAAACGAAGAGATGAGCTTAAGCTGTTTAGTACAGAGACAGCCTCTCTTCAGGTCTGTGCACAGCACACTTGGTGATGGTTCCCAAAACCAAACCAACTGGAATTCTGTACCTGATTAAGCCATCTTCTGCTGCACTCCAGAAGGTGTTTGGCCACATGGGAGCCGTGGCAATCCGCTTCACTCTGTTGGTGTGGTCTCCAAACATGTGCACAGTCTCCTTGACAGTCAAGTCGTGGACGTGCACCTTGGAGTCGGCAGCTCCCGTGATGAGGATCCGATCCCCCGAGTGCGGCAGGAACTGGGGGGGACGGGGGGACACTCAGGCTGCAGAAGCTCTGAGCCTGCCCACACAGACACCCCGGCAGTCATGGAGCAGGAATCCTGCCTCAGGAACAGGGGCTAACCCATGGTGTTACATTTTATTCCCTATTACACACTCAGGAGTCACCAGCTACAGCAGGACACACACGAGCGTCTTCAGCTCACATCCTGATTTGGTACAACAATTTCCTTCCAATTCACAGAGAGAATAAGTCTGGGATCTGCACTAAGTGCAATATCAGATTTAATCCTTTTCCCCACAATTAGAAATATTAAACTTTTCTGTGGGGAAACCGCTTTCAGGAAAATGTTTCCCAGCAAGGATTTATCCTTTTACTGCTCAGGTTGCTGTTTCTGCTCGCTGCTCATTCCTTCTAAGCACATACCTTGACAGAAAAGATGTTTGCAGTGTGTCCTGTGTGCATAGAAAGGAGTTTCTTGTGGTGCAGAGGATCCCACACAATGGTATGCTGGTCATCAGAGCCAGAGGCCAACAAGCTAAAAGGAACAGGAGACAAATATGCACCATTAATTCTTCTGTGCCAAGGTCTGTGGAGCTGTTTGACCACAGACATCCATTAAGTTAACTCAGCCCTAACCAGCCCATTTCCTCTCTTCCCTCAGCTCCCTGTTCCTGCTGCTCACCGTGCTCCCATCCCTTCAGCCAGGTCTAGGAGCTAAAGCAGACAACAGCAATCCCACAGAGAACACAGCTGACTGAGGCACCTCACCCGGACTGCCACGGGGAAACACGAGTGTTGGCTCAACAGCAAAATGCAGGGCTCTGCCTTTCACCACCCTGGCTGTGCTAACTGCTCCACATCAGCTCTCCAAGGCATTCATTCCCAGGCTCTGGATGTGCCCAGGCAGTCCCAGGGCTCAGGGGGTGAACCACAAACTGCTTTTAAAGTCATTGCAAGGTGCTCTTGGCTTTATCCATCCATCTGCATCTGAACAAAGGAATCTGACATCTGCAACTCTCAGCTCTTTCAAACTTAGATTTCCTTGTAGCCATTCTCTTTCAAGGACATGACATTTTCACTGGTAAATAATTCTGAACAGTATCAGAGGGCAGACTTTGGGAGTTGTAAGAGGCATGTGCAGAAATACCAACTCTTCCTCCAATCCACTCATTTCTCACACAGGAAGTCTTCATTCAACTTGGTTACTGGAAGTCGTTCTTTAATTCCCCTCTAAAATGGCAGAGGGGTGAATTCTCTACCTCCTTCCCTTGGGCATCTGTTCCCCAGCAGCAGCTTTTAACAGCATGGTGAAGGGGGTGGGGAAATGTCACCACCAGCTGGGCAAATCCTAAAGATCCATTATAATCCATAATACCACTTAAGAGAAGAGAAGCAGCCTCCAATCTCCACTTCTTAGTCTGACCATTTCCCTTCTGGACTCACTAAAGGAGCATTTCTAATAATATCCAGATATATTTAACAAAATAAAGCTTCTTTTGAAGCGTGAGCTCTACTACAGCTCAAAATTTGAGCTTGAGCTCCACTTTACTAGAAATGGGAAGCAGCTGCTTATGATAACATGACCTACATCCTCCTCTTGGGAAAACCTGGGGTTATGGCTTTGCTGATTCCCCAAATGAAGGCACATACTTACTCTCCTTTTTCATTCCATTCCAGACAGTTGACACACCCAGAGTGACCCTGAGGGAAGGAGGCAAGGGAAGATGGTATTACTCAAACTTCAGATGTATCAAACAGAGGTGCCCTAAGACAAGGACACAGGGAGCTCCTCACAAATAACAACTTCTTCCAATAAAAGCAGGTTTTTTTATTCCAACCCCGCAAAGAACTCCACGCACTCAGTAGATAAGCACCTCTAGAAAAGACAGACATGCTAGAGCAGTTGGGGTAGAAAAGGCAAAATGAAACAAATAAAAAAAGGTAGTGTTGAATAAAATGGCAGTTTAGTCTCAGAGGCTACAGCTGAAATCCTGGTGTGCGCAAGGAAAGGTGACTTTGCTTCCAAAGCCCTTGGCTAGGCTGACAAATTACATGTACAGGCACTCTGGGAACACAGGGAAAATGCACTTTTGATAGCTCTGTTAGAAGCACCTTGCTGCTGGGTGACTACATCATCCATCTTCATCCACATTAACCAGTGACTGCAGCAGGAAGTGGGGGAGTGCTGAGAGCATTTGATGTGGGAGATGTGACTGAAAAGGGGGACAAGAGAATCCTTTTCTCCCCCAGACCAAGATAATTGATGTGTTAGAGGTTGGCTCAGTTGGGATGGGCAGGGTGTTGATAATGCCAAGGTCGTGGGTTTGACCCCCAGGTGGGGCTGCTCACTTAAGACTTGGCCTCAACGATCCCTGTGGGTTCCAACTCAGAATATTCTGTATAATCTTAAAATCTTTCCTAAGGTATGTCAGGGTGCACTACAGGTGTTCCTTAGGGATCCCATTAGAGCTGAGTACTGACAATTGTCCTCTTCAGGCATCAGACGGGGTGAGGTGGTGCCCACCCTGCTGAAGGCTCTCCCGAGGTGCACCAGGCAGCGCAGAAAGCTCAGGCAAGCTCTCCCTGAGCTGCTCCTGGCTCTAATGCACTTTGGGGGACCAAGAAACCAGTATTTCCCTCCCAACACCGAGCAGTTTGGGCACTCCTGCAGCCAGGTGCACCCCCAGGAGCTGTGCTGCTCTCTGGACACTCACCTGCAGCTCAGCCTCCAGCCCCAGGCGGCGGATGAAGGGGTCGGTGACGTGGTAGTGGCGCTCGAAGCCCAGCGCTCCCCTCTCCTGCAGGAGCAAACAGGCACCACACTGACCACGGCACACAACACTCCTGCTGCCCTCCCAGAGAAGATTCCTGAAGTCTAAAAATCACACCAGGCATTGGGGTGTCCACAGGTCCTGTACTGTACTGGGAGTCACAGAATCCCAGGGGGGTTCGGGTGCGAAGGGACCTCAAAGCCCCCCCAGTGCCATGGCAGGGACCCCTCCCACTGTCCCAGGCTGCTCCAGCTCCAGTGTCCAGCCTGGCCTGGGACACTGCCAGGGATCCAGGGGCAGCTACAGCTGCTCTGGGCACCCTGTGCCTGCCCACCCTCACAGGGAACAATTCCTGCCCAATATCCCATCTAACCCGGCCCCACTTCAGCTCAAGGCCATTCCCCCTTATCCCATCACCACACATCCTTGTGACAAGTCCCTCTCCGGCCTTCCCATCCTTTGAACATCTCCAGGTGGGCAGATCTCAACCTTTGCTCCTGAACTGGTTTAAAGCACTGTGTAACTCAGTGCCAGGCTCCAGCTGGGCAGCCAAAACCAGCTCTGGGAGACCCACACTGAGGCAGAGTGAGCTGACCCTGCTTTGGGCCTGAAACAGAGATAGGGAAGGATTTGGGAATGGCAAGGATTTCAGCAGGACCTCAATCCTGAGCACAGCAGGACTGGGGCAGAGCTGCCCAGGAGAACTCTGCCCCTGCAGAGCTTGTCCCAAGGCAGCAGCACCCTGGGGTGGAGAACTGGGGGTGCCACTGGCTAGCTGCCTGCAGGGGTGGGCTACTGCCCCGCCAGGGAGCAGAGCTGCAGTGCCCCTGCTCCAGGGGGACGGGAGCAGCTGCCACAGAGCTGTGCCAGTACAAATGAAGGTGAAGGAAAGCAGGACAGTTGTTTCCCCTGTGATCTCACAGGGCTCACAGATGCATCAGCAGATGGCTCTGATGAAAGAAGGCCAACTGCAGAGGCAGGAATGAAGGAGAGGGAATGTAAGTCAGATTTTGGATGGAACATCTAAATGTCCATGAAGAGCCTTCTCTAGGACTTGACCCAGCTGTGGACCCATTCCATGCCACACTTAATCCTTTGGTCACCAGCATCTAGAGATGGGAACACCAATGTCAAAATCACCCTGGGGGTGCCCAAGAATTCACCCTGGGGGTGCTCAGAGCACATCAGCAGTCCCAGAGCAGACACAGAAGTGCTGGATTCCCTTCCCAGCTCAATGTTCAGTAATGAACTCCACACACCAAAAGCTATTTGAAGACAAAATGGAGACAGACATAAAAGGATTGGAGGCAAAACAAACCAGGCTTTTTGTAGGAGCTTCCATGGCAAACTTCAAACCCCTTGATGTATGTTTGTGGAGAGCATTCCTAAAGCACTGCAAGGCCCATGCAAGGTGTGCAGGTATAATTCTGTGCTACTGCAGCCTCAGTGGCTTTGTCAGGGCCGGGGGGTAGGATATTGCTTTTCCTACAAGGAACTGCCTGACTTAGCAATCTTCCCAAGGTCACACATCAAAGTGTGACAGAGCAGACAGTCTGAGACAGTCCCAGGCTAAGGCTCAAACCACAGAACCAGCCCTTCCTTGTTAGGGCAGCAAAACAAATCTTTGCACATGGATTAAATTACAAGCTCATAACAGAGTTTGGTACCAAACTGCAAAGTGAGCACTCAAGCTCCCAGTTCCTTATTCTGGCTACTCACAGATCCCTTTCCTGAATGCTGATTATCTGCAAAGCTGCAAATGATTTCAGGCCTCTGAGTCCCAGCAATAATTGCCTATTGTGTCTGCTGCAGCCAGTCCTTTCACGTTGATATTCCACAAATGCAGCCATCAGATGACTGATCCCACCACTGCACAAGTTTTTTTTTTCCCTACACAAAGGAAGCAACACAGCACTCTCTAAAGAAAAGGAGACAGAGAGGCTGTGACAGAGATCATTAGCTTCACTACAGTCAGAAATACCTCTGAAGGCAAGATCACACGGGGAGAACACAGAAAGCAGAGAGGGAAGCTGGCTAAGGGCCTTTATGGTGCCCAAACACAAGCAGCTCTATTTCTCTCTTCAGCTCAGAAGGAACAGAGCTGCTGATGGCAAACCAGCCCAGGGAGAGGAACTGTGCTCCTGTCACACCAGACTTCACCCCAGCTCTCCATTAGAGACACTGACAGGTCCTGTGTGTTTGCTCCCTTAAGCTCCTTACAGGGCTTATCAATAAGTAAGTAACAGAGATTTTGTTCCCAAGTAAAGGCAACACCAGGAGCTGTTCCCACCGAGCAGTGACCCCCCTCTGCACCCAAGAGCAGCACCCACGGGGCTCCCACGCACCTTGATCTGCCTGTGGATGATGTCCCTGGTGATGTTGGCCTTGGCCATGTTCCTGCAGCGGGGCAGACGCAGCGGAGCCGTGGGGAGAGCGGCTGTGCCCCTGAGCATGCCAGCCAGGGGGGCCCACGGGGAGGGCACTCAGTTACCTGCAGAGGGGACAGGGACACAGTTACCTGCAGAGGGGACAGGGCAGGGACAGTTACCTGCAGAGGGGACAGGGCAGGGACAGTTACCTGCAGGAGGGACAGGGCACTCAGTTACCTGCAGAGGGGACAGGGCAGGGACAGAGCTACCTGCAGAGGGGACAGGGCAGGGACAGAGCTACCTGCAGAGGGGACAGGGCAGGGACAGAGCTACCTGCAGAGGGGACAGGGCAGGGACAGCCCGTGTCAGGCACCCCACACAGTCCCATAAACACGGGTGCCTAACAACTGGAATAAAGGCTCCTGAAGAAACTGAAGGAAGGAACAAGGGAAGGATGGATGTCTGACTCAAGGCCATTCCCAGTGTGTGGAGAAATTCATGATGAGCAGAATTCCAGGACTATAGCAGCCTGGAAAAATCCATGTTTCTATCCCAGCAAAGACCCTGTGAGTCCAGAGCAGTTTCCTGTGCCAGGCTTCCTTCCCACCATTCCATGACCACTCAATGCCATGTTTCCCAAACTCTACAGCCAACAAAGGTTATACTGTGAATAAACACAGCACTGATGCCTTTGGCCACCTCTTCTCTCTCATTTACTACATTGGATTATCAGCAAAACACCCCTAAAATATCCAAAAGGACGAAATATTCCTTGGAAATCACAACAGCCAGCCATGAGGCCATTTAGACATTTCTACAGTTCTCTTTAAAACAACAAAAAGAATAAAAATCAAATTTCAAACACCCATTTTGTCCTATGTAACCCTCTAGTTTAAAATCCTCTTTAAAAACACTTCCAAGCAGAACAAGCCAAAATTTTCCTCTTCTAAATGAGGAAATGCTGATTCATTGAAACAAGAGCATTTCACAGAAAAGCTGCAGCAAACAGGAGTCCTGGCAATCCTCATCTGATCCTCTGCAGCCACGGGAGAGCTTCCACTGGCCCTCCTGTCCCACCCTGCCACGGCAGGGACACCTTCCACTCTCCCAGCCTGGCCCAAACCCCGGCCAGCCCGTGTCCCCGGCTGCTCAGAGCCTCCCTCAGGAATGGCTCCCAGGACAGGAAGGGGGGGAAGCAGCAGCACCTGGGCACAAGGACAGGTGGATCTGCTGACTCTGCAGCTCCTGAGAGGTTCCTGAGCTGCTTCCCCAAACTTCAGGAGAGAGACTGAGGGGCTGGAGCGTGTCCAGGGAAGGGAAGGGAGCTGGGCAGGGGCTCAGCCTGGAGCAAAGGAGGCTCAGGGGGCCCTTCTGGCTCTGCACAGCTCCTGACAGGAGGGGCAGGGAGGGGGGCTCGGGCTCTGCTCCCAGGGAACAGGGACAGGAGGAGAGGGAACGGCCTCAGGCTGTTCCCAAGTCCATCCTCAAAAGACACAGGGACAATATCCCAGCACATCTCAGTGCCTCACCTGTCTGCAGCCCTCCACTCTCCTCAGTGCTTCCCTACAGCACTCCCAGGCTCTGTCCACTGCCTCCCCTCTCCAAGGAACACCCAGCTCCCTCCTCTTCCTCCCTGCCAGGCAGATTTCCTGTCTCCCTCTTTGAGAGGAACTGAATTTGGCTCTCAGGACCCCACTCTGCCAGTGCTAGGCAGGCTGTCACTGACAAACACCCCACTGCCCTTTTAGGAGTCTTTTTGGCACATTTCCTACCTCTAGTTCTGGCTAATTTCTAATCAGCTCCTTTCTCTTCCAACAGCACCAAACAACCTCAAGGACACACGTGGAAAAATGCAAGTGCATGGACAGACCCAGATCTCCCACATACAGCCATAAATAACCCACACCAAGAGGCCAACTAAGAGCTAAACAAGTCACTGCCAAACCATGGACGCCCTATAACCCCTCTGTACAGACAGCAGGCCCAGAGGGAAGGAATATCCAACCCCCCCAAAACCACCACTCCTTCACAGACCCAAATTCCCTGGTTCTTCAACAAAGACTCCTCTGTGCCAGCATTTTCTGCCCTGTGGGACTCTGGCAGCCCCCTGGCCGGGTGAGAGCAGCCATCCACAGCAGCTGGCTATTTCTGGAGTGGTTTGGGGATTACTGATGTGCTGTGGAGCCTCCCAGCTCTCTGGAGAAGTCACTGCCAGCGGTGGCAACTCAGAGGTGGCCCCAGCAGAACATTGCAGTGCAGGTCTCAGGAGATCAATACATCCTAACTTCTTTAAAGATACAGGCAAGGGGAATCATCCCTGCAAGCAGAGCTTGGCTAAGAGCCTTGGCTAAACCCCAGTCAAACAGGAATGCAGGAGCCTAAGGTGCCTCTCTCTCCAGGAAAGTGCTTGATTTGGCAACTGGATGCTGTGAAATGCTCACAGGTCTCCCAGATCTTGTGCCTTTGCTTGGCCAAGAAGGCTCCAAGAGCCTTCCCTCCTTTCCCTTAGCTATTTCTTGTTCAACAGGTATTCCACAACTACAAAGGCTCTGACAACCTTTACACCATCATGGAATCACAGACAAAGGATTAAGAAGCCCAAATTCTCATTCCAGATCCCATTTTGAGCACTAGCCACAACTGATCACAATCCCAGGCTCCCAGTCCTCATGGATATGACAGTTACATCACTCAAATGGTAAATAAATAAAAATACACAAATAAAATAAATATTAAGTGTTCTTAACAATAAAGACTAGTGACCCCACCACTGTACAGGTAGATGCAGCCTCCAGTTTCAAACTGACCCTGGAATAAAACAAAATCTCCCAAGATTTACAGACCTCCTGCAAAATAGGTATAATAAAAATCAGACAAAATTAAACTGTGCCTCCCAATTTCTTAGACACAAAGGCTTCCAAACATGAAGTCCCTCCAAAGAGTCTGTCTTTGTCACCACTAAAGGAATTGGAAATTCCTTGGAAATTTCCACCATGGAAATTGGTAAAGAATGTTCCTCTTTAGGCAAAACCACCGTGCAAATTCTGCTCTAACCCATTCCTGCAGCTTCTGGCTCTTAACTAACCCGGCACAACCAGCTCCTGGTGGGATGAGGGGTTAAGTCCCAGAGTGAGGGGCAGTTTAGGACAAATCTGCCCTGTGGCTACCAGGGCTGAGCCCACCAGCAGCCTCTATACACCAGAGAGAGCCCCACCCCTGCAGGTGTGCCAGGCCAGGCTGGGCAGGGCCTGGGACAACCTGGGCTGGGGAGGTGTTCCTGCCACTGCAACAAAATCACCTTTAGGGTCCCTTCCAGCCGTTCCATGACTCTGTGACCTCTTTGGGGCTGTATCTGGAATGACACCAGGGCATGTTTCTCAGTCACCCTTCAAGGACAACTCTCCCTCACCCCTGCCTGCTCCAAACCCGCCCGGAACACCCCAGTCAGGACTGAAAACCTGGGATCCAGCAACTGCTGTCACCTCCTCCAGTGACAAGCTCTGCTGAAGCTGCTCCCTGGAGCACCCAGAGGATCAGCCCACCTGCAGCTCCCTGCACCTTCCCCCTGGGAGCTGCAGGGGCACAAACGGAACTTTCGCAACTCTCGGCCTTGCAACCCACAGTCAAAAATTAACAAGGGACAGATTCCCGTGGGCTCCAACCCTGGCAGGCTCTGTTTACACTGACAGTCATTTAAAAGCCCCTTAAGCTCCTGGGAAAGTACACTTCCAGAGGGTACTCCAGGGCATGGAGAGGAACACACAGCCCAAGTCTGGAAACAAAACCTCGACACTGATAACACAAATAATTCAGTCAATTTAACATCAAACGCTCCCAACACAGCTTGGATTTGGGGATTGCTACTTTGCTGGGTTGCATTTCCCTCTCATGGAACCCCCGAGCACCTCCCAGCCACAGCAACACAGTGACAGGCTCTGCACGGGGCGGGGCAGAGCCCCAGCCTTGGCACCAGCACCCTCTGGAAAAGCTCCATCCACCCCAAGGAACTCCACAAAGCAGCAGGACTCCTGAAATCACAGTTTTAAACAAGCAATCCCATTCCTAACTGCCTGGATGTGCCCAAGTTTCTCAGGCTCCAAACTCAAGGTCATTGGGAAAAAGCAGCACTCTGGATACACAACTCATCCCAAGGGAAGATTCCTTAGACCCTTCCCTTCAGCATCTATAAAATATTTCACCCATCCAAACACCACCCAGAACCTGCCTCCAGAGCCTTCTTTATCCTCACAACTTATTTCCCTGCCCTCTTTCCCTTGACTTTCCAAGAAGTCACAGATCAAATTAAAATACACAAGTGTAGCTAGGATTTTAAATTTTTTTTTTCAGGAAACCTGAAAAACCAAGAGGGAATGACCTGGTTGGCAGCAAGCACCTTGTTAAAAGAAGGCTTTGCTCCATCTGAAGGAGTTGTCAGGAGCAGCAGTGGCTCCCCAGGACAGATGGCTGGAGCAGGGAGCCAGGAGAAGAGGTGAGATCTGAGCCCTGACAGGGCCAGCACGAGGGAAACTCTGACACACTCAGGACACACGGTGCTTCCAGCCCAGCCCTCCCACTGCAATCCTGCCTCTCCCTCGATCCCCAGCTGACACATGCACGGCAAAAAGGGAAGGTGCCAGGCAGCCCCTCAGCCCAGCAACACCCCAGTGCCAAGGCCCACACGGCCCAGGAGCTGCAGGAAGGAACTTAACGGGCAGGGAAGGAGAGGCTGATCCCCTCTCCAAGGGAAGGGGCTGCAGGACACCCAGCAGGGCAGCGAAAGTTTCTGTGGAGGCTTTAGCAAGGACAGAGAGCAGAGGAGGGAGCAGGGCAGGGTCACACCCAGGAAAGGGGAGAGGAATGTGAGGGCAGGGCAGTGCCAGGGGCAGGAGGGGGAAAGGGCAGCCAGAAAGCAGGAGCTGTACCTGGCAGGGGGTGGTACCAGCAGATGATGCAGGGCTGGGGGGCAGAGGGCCTGGGCTGGGAGGAGGGGTAACGGAGAGATCCTTAAAAGGAGTCAGACTCCTGGTAAAGAGAAGGGAGTGACACCTCGGGGGAAAAAGGGGACACCTGACTGAGCCTGGGGTGGGGAGACCTGATGGGAAGTGAAAAGTCAAA
>VYXF01007255.1:105349-116909 GCA_013397295.1 Polioptila caerulea
CAAGGAGCGACCCTCGTGAGCCTCTATCACGAGGGACCCCCGAGCATCCCGGGGAGGGACCCCCCAGCTGCATGGGACAGACACCCCCAGGCATCCCAAGGAGTGACTCCTGGGAACATCCCCAGGAGGGACCCTTTCAATCGCCCTAGGGAGAGACCCCTCTGAACATTCCAGGGTGGGACCACTCCGAACATCCCAGGACAAAATCTCCTGCACATCTTCTGCAGACCTCCCCGGCCGGCTGGGCCAGGGTGGATGCTGCTCTCCCCACGACCTTGGGTCTCTGTCCTGGGCCTGGTGGACAGCGGCATCCCGGTCCTTCCACTGCCACAGACTTCTCATCTCCGTGCCTGGGAGCGGGCCTGGAGATGCTCCTGACCCCTGCTTGGACCAGGCTTGCTTTCCTCCCGTTGACACTCAGGGAGGAGGCATCCAATTTGCTCACTTCCTCTCTAAACCACAGGATGCTTTTTTGTAACCTTGGAGAAGTCCCTCAAAAACCTCCCAGTGCTTCGGCTGCCCCTTCCTCCCCCTGCACAGCAAACCGGGGTGGGTTTGCCTGTGCTGCAAAGCGTCCCGAGATTCCCGCATTAAAGAGAACGGCTCAGGGCTGGCAGAGTCCCCCGCTCTGGGAAAGCATCACTCTGCTGGGCAGGAGTTGTTGACAAAGTGTTTCCCAAACTTCTGCAGCTGGATCAATACCAGCCGAATTATCCCAAAGCTGTGCCGCGATGTAAACGCTCGGTGCTCGGCCCTGCTGTGCTTCCCCAGCCTCCAGCAGTGCAGAGGTGGAGCTGGCCCTGGTCCCATCCCTGGTGATAAAGCCAGGGGGACAGGTGAAATGCTTGCCCTGGAGCAGGTGAGGAGGGAAGGGAGCTCTGCTCTCCTTCATTTTGCTCCTCAGTTGCCATCAGTGGTTTAATAACACTCACTCCTGGGGTGCTCCAGCTTGCTGAGGGAAATCTTGCTTTGGGGGCTTTTTAAAGCTGATTCCTGTTGTGAACTGTGCCCTGTCCTGGTCTGGAGGGGTCTGAGAGACCCCAGGAGCTCAGATCCTTCCTGCCTGGCTACTCCTCAAAATATCCCATCCCCTTCTCAGCCCGCTGTGAGCGTGCGTAGGAAGGTGAAGCCCCATTTCCACAATCCCTCCTGAGCGTTTTATTTACATGCAGGCGGAGGTGTGAGAACACTTCAGACCCGGAGGCTTGTCTGGGAGACAAGCAGCCAGGACAGGGTGGAACCAGGTGGGAACCGTGGGGTTTTTGCCTTCCTGGCGTTGCCCAAAACCACCCTGGGCACCTTTAGCGGGAAGGTGCCTCTCCCTAGGGAGCACAGCTCTCCTTTGGCCGGGCTCCGCTGTTGCACTGCGCCTTCAGCCCTGCTCGGGGAGCAAAGAGTGAGGAAATCAGGAGTATCTGCACGGAAGCTGGTGGAGAAAGGAGGAGCCAGTGGCCCGAGGCCCTGCCGGGGTGCAGGGAACTGTGCTGGAAAGCGCCAGAATGGGCAGCGGGCAGCGGCCCCGGGCACGGGTGGATGTGGTGGGGGACACCCACCCCCTCCCCAGCTCTGGTGCTGTGGGAAGCTGCTCCTTGCCTGGAGTCAGGGCTCGTTTGTGCTGCAGGAAAAGTTGTGTCTGCCGGCTGTCAGGTCTCTGATGGTACAAGTATTATGCAAGACTGCGTGTTTTAAGGGGTGTATTTTAGGAGACGCTGCCCTGCAAGTTTGGCAGAGGTCTTTGGAGGTGGCAGGTGCTCTGCAGAGCTCCAGAGATGCTCATTGTGCCAAAATCCACACCTTAGCTTACCTACAACTCTGACAGGGCCTTGGCAGCAGGGCAGCCCTGGGACACCCTTTTCCTTGGCCTCCTTTCCAGGGTTTTGTGTTTCTTGTCCGTGCTGCCTTGGCAGGTAGTTCCCAAGTTGCTGGTGCAGCTTCCTCTGCTCCTGAGCTGCGAAGAACATCTCACTGCTCCGTGTCCCTATCCCAGCCTTGTCTGTCCCGCCTGGATCACGAGGTGTTGTTCAGCAGCAGCAAAATGGGCTTTCCTGCACCCAGGGGTAGCTCTTACAGCTGGGCACTGCTGGCAGTACAAGCTGGAGTTGCAGGATGAGGCTCACGCAGCTCCAGGCTCCCCAAACCGGACAGGATCTGCAGCATCCCATTTCCAGGAAGAGGGGAAGGGAGCTGATAATAGAACAGGAGTTTGCAATGCTTCCTCTTTCTCCCCACCCTATCAGTGTGCATTTATTGATGCATCAGGGTGATCCTGCTACATTCTGAGGGGTCCAACATCTTCTTTCTCCAAGAACAGGAATTCCTGCGGTGTGGGCTGTGCATGACAACTCAGCACCTCCTGGCTGCCCTTCCCCAGCTCCACAGGCCTCTTTGCTGGGCTGAAGCTGGTGATTGAGCCACAGGTTGCTACAAAACTGCATCTTCAACGCTCTGAGTCGCTTCAGGATCTCATCTTCAGGGGTAGGGCAGGGTGACCATGTCTGTACTCACAGGGCTCTGCTCCAGGCCGGGAGATGCAGCCTGACCTTGTCCTGTTGTTCAGTCTCCCCCTGTTGCTCTTGATGCTTTAGAGAGCTCTTCAGATTTAAATGCACCCTCCTGTTGTCCCATCCAGGGGATTTGTCCTTTCTCCAGCAGCTCTCACTGCTGGAGAATCAAAGGCGTGAGTTGAGCCCTTCCCTGTTTGCTGCAGTTTTTGTAAAATGCCTCAGAGATGTTGGTTTCTGCAGGATTCCTTGCCTGACAGGGCACAGAGGGATGTGTCTCCCCAGCAGGACCTGCAGGCGTGGGCTGTTCCTGCTCTGTTAATCCCGGTGGAGAAGGGGAAGCTGGTGCTGACTGCTTTGCTTAATACTCACATGGTATTTTAAGGCTGGGTAGGGGAAGAGGGAGTGAGGGGCAGCTACAACCATGTGTAGATCACGTCTGGCGGTGGCCTGACTTTGCCAGGAGGAATCTTGGCAGCTGCAAGTTCCAACCAGACGTTGTCTCAACCTGTTGTATTGTTGCAGAAGGTCAGGCCTTCAGAAAACTCCCCAGTCAGGGGCTCTCTGTGCCCTCCTCCAAGGTTTTGCAGGGATATCGTGAGTGAGGGCTCCCTCACACCATGCCCAGGGAGGGGTTGGGAAGCTGAGGGGTTTCCCAGCAGGAGAACCTGGATTCCTCACTCTCAGGGATGACCTTTCAGCTCACGTGGCTCCCAGAGACGTTTAGGGGAATTCAAGTTTGACTGTAAATACTTGGAGGTTTCAGGGGAAAGGGAAGGAGTGAGTCAGAAATGTAAACAACGGATTGTGGTCAGCAGTACCTTTGCTGCCTGTGCTGGGGCCAGCAGGCAAAGAGCTTTACTCACCTTGGAGAGGAGCTGGAGCTACCTGTGTCTCCAAAGCCCATGCTGGCCCTTCCTTCTACAGCCAGAAAGCACAGTCATATTCCATTAGCCACCTTCCACTGAGCCATGTCCTGTTGTCTGTCTGCACCAAATGGCTTCCAGCCTCCCTGGAGCATCCTGGCCATTCCACCAGCTCAAGGAGATCACAGGGTGTGGTGGGTTCACCTTGGCTGGAAGGTAACCTAAAATTAAAGTCTTGAGCCCAAGGCTGGAAACTTGGGTGGTGCCTTTCCTTCTTTTCTCTGGGAGTCCATCTCCCCCAGAGGGAGAGAGGCCTCATAGCAGGGCCTGTAGAGACAGGACAAGGGGAAGTGGGTTTATGAGGCAGATTTAGATCAGATATAAGAAGGAAATAACGTGCTCAGAAGGCAGTGAGGCCCTGGCACAGGGTGCCTAGAGAAACTGTGCCTGCCCCATCACTGGAAGTGTGCAAGGCCAGGTTGGACAGGACTTGGAGCAACCTGGGATGGTGAAAGATGTCTCTTCCCAAGGTGGGGAGTGTGGAGTGGATGGGCTTTAAGGTCCCTCCCAACCCAAACCATTCCATGGTTCTGTGACTCCTGGTGCCCACCAAGCTGCTCTGTCACTTCCGTCCTCTGCAGGAGAAACTAGGATGGAAAAAACCCTAATGGATCAAGATAAAGGCAGTTCAATAAAGCAAAAGCAAAGGTCATGTGCAGAAACAAAGGGAAACAAAAGATTTATTCTCTACTTCCCATCAGCAGATGATGTCCAGCCACTTCCTGGGAAGTACCTTCAGGAGCCCAGTGGCTGCTCCGGAAAGCAAATGTCGTAATTAGAACTGCCCACCCTCTCTTCCTCTTTGCTTTTATGTGATGTGGAATATTCCTTTGGTCAGGTTGGGACAGTCCCAGACTGCTGCCCACCCCCAGCTCCTGGTGAGGGGTGAATGTTGGGGGCAGCTTTGGTGCTGTGAGCACTGCTCAGCAGCAGGCTGTTATGAACCCCCTTCAAACCACCACAGTGAGTGCACTCTGAGGGCTGCTGTGGGGCCCATGAGCTCCAGCTCAGCCAGACCCAGGCCGTGGGGACATCATTCCCTGCGTGTCCATGCCCCTGGCCGTGCTGGAGGGTCCCCACGGGGCAGCACTTGCAGCTGAGCTCCCAGACACTGCTTGCTGGGTTTGCAGCCTGTGGCTGTCACTGAGTCACTGCTCTGTCTCTTCTTCCCTGTCGGCAGCACTGCTGTGTCTGGGGTGTTCCCTGCCCCTCCAGGCTGAGTGACGGCTGCCAGCGCCAGCCTGGCACTCAGGGAANCCCCCCTGTGTCCCTCCGTGTGCTCGTGGGGCAGGTGTAAAACGAGCCGGGGATGGAGTCTGTGCTCAGCGAGCAGAGGGAGCCCAGAGCTGTGCCAGGGTGGTCGTGTGGGGCCCCGCTGGTGCCCTGGGGAGCGTTGGTGCCACAGCTGAGCCCGCCGTGCCAGTGCTCGGTGAGGCTCCTTCGGAGAGCACCGATGGTCCCCAGCACTGCTGCGCCTGCTCAGCAGCCAGATTAAGGAGCCTGTGAGCTGCTGATAGCTGGGGGAGAAGGGCAGAACATGATGGGTGCAGGTGGGGTTGTGGGGCCTCACAGAGGCTCAGGGCATGGCGGGTGGCTCTGCGCCTGGAGGAGAAGAGACAATTTCCAAATTGCCAGAGAAACGTTTGTAGAAGCTGGTGGCTGCTGGCTGGCAGCGAGATTTGGGTGCTAAAACTCTTGGGTGCTAAAACACTTGGGTGCTTTTCAAACGTTTTTATCAGCCCACATCCCTGCCCTGAACTCGTGGCTTTTGGAAGGGCCACCCCAAGATCTTACAGAGCCCTGAGAGCTGAGGAACTTGAGGATTGCTTTGGGCAAGGGTTGATAAGCAGTGGTGGCACTGGATGGAAGAGAGCTGGATCCTGAGACCAGACACAGCAGAAACACCCCAGAGCAAAGCCACTGGCGTGGGGCCACCTGTGCCAGTGCCACCTGCCAGGGTGGCAATGGGACAGCAAGGAAACACTCCCAGGAGTGCTTTACCTGGTGCTGGGAACACGTGTGTGGGATGAGCGTGCTGGAGTCCTCCCTGTGGCCCTTGTGCCACCCCAGGGTGGCTTCTCTGGGTGCCAGGGTGGCCGTGCTGGGATGGCCATTGGCAGAGCTGCTGGAAGGGGCTGTTCCTGCTGCATCCTGGGGCTGGCTGGTGTGGTTCCCTCACTGAGCAGGAGGGAAACGTTTGTCTTATTTTTGGTGGGAATGTTTGTCTTAGAACCTGGCTTATGGAGTGTTGACTGCAGACACTGGTGGTGAGAGCTCTGGGGTCACCCCGGAGTCCCCACTTGTATCAGGGAGCTGTTCCAGGGGAGCTGGGCCTCAGTGAGTGACTGTTCAGAAAGGATTTTGGAGTGCTGCTGCAGCTGGTGCCACAGAAGTGTAAATTGTTGTGATCAGGAGTTTACACAGTCTCTTCCAATGCAGACTTGTTGCATTCCCACTTCCTTTTTGGGGGATAATCCAAACACATGTTCTGGCTCCCTTTTCCCCTGCTTTGCCATCTCAGAAAGAACAGCCATTTATTTTTTCCTCCCTCATCTGCCCATCGCTGGTGCCTGAGTTAAAAAACATCCAAACTGTTCCCTCCATGGATCTGAGAAAACCATTAGTTTAATTATGGCTGGAAGAGTGAAAGGTTCCTGCTGTGAAATACGGGATGGTGATGGAGTGGGAAAAGCAGAACAGGTCTGTAATCACAGCCATTCCTCCCTGGTGAGCCCTAATGTCCATTAAGGCAGGATTACACTCTGTTGCAGCCATGCCTTTGCTCCCTGCAGGGACCCTGTTGCCTGTGGCAGCTTCTGGACCTCAAGGAACCGAAGCTTTTGTTTCATCCCATTTATCAGCAGAGGCTTGGAGCCCTGGTGCCGGGGTCAGGGATGGGCTGGCTGCCCACACAGGCTGCGGGTGGAATTTTACAGTGTCTTCCAGTTGTGTTAAATCTTGGTCGTGTTCTGTTCTGTGGCTCCTTCCTGGGGCAGCAGAACTCGCGTGTTCCTGCTTGGGAAGGAAGAACCCAAATTAAAAGCTCAGCAGACGGGCGTGCACACGCTTGTTGCTGCCTGTTTGTGGGAAAAGGCAAGATCCAAGGCTGATCCTTGCTCGGAGTGGAGCAGTGAGAATGAGTCTGGTGCTGTGTCACCTCTGGTGGTACAAAACTCTGCTGTTACATCACCCCATGTCTTGGGGCTCCTTCCCAGAACCTGCCTGCGTAAGAAGGGCACGACTAAGGCTCATTTGAAGTTGGGTGGTGTTTTGAGTGGAAAGTTGAAGAATGCAAGGTTCTTCTTAGTCAGAAGAGAACACACGAGTTCTCTTGGGCCGCCCAGGAGTGACTCACAAACATCTCAGCATCCGAGATCTTTGTCTCCAGAAAGTTGCAATACAATCGACCTCCAGGGACAGCACTTAAATCCCACTTAACAGAGGGTGCTGCTAGGGAAATAATTCCTCTCTCTTGTGCAAAACACGCATTTGCAGAGCAGACACCCAGTGGCAGCAGTTGTTTTTCCAGTGCCTGGAATTATTCTGCATTTTGGAGTCACGACATGCTAAATCTTAATGATGGATTTGGAGAGAAGGCAGCTTCCCACCCCACTGCTGGAGCTTTAACAGCAGACATGCCAGGGGCACAGATTTAAGCTCATACAGGCCTTTAAAGAGAAGAGCTGGTGTTTCCAGCCCTGCTGGTGCCTCAGTTTCCCTTGGGAACACTTTTCCCACAGCCACCTCGGTCCCTGGGGGTGAGTTTACAAGGAACAGCTCCTCTCCTGTCTCAGCTGCTACGTGGAGGGAGAGCAGCTGCTCCCAGGAGCTCGGCTGGTGTGAAAGCATCCCGGGGATGTTGGAGGGCTGGAACGGTCTCTGTGTGCTGGGGAAGAGGTGACAGTGGCCGGGTGCTTGTGCTGGCTCCGGACACGCTGCTGGCGTGTGCTGAGAGTGGTGTCACTTTGTCCGGGCTTGCAAAGCCCGGTAGTAATCAGTGCTAATTGCAATTACTCCTCCCTGCTGTCCGAGTGGAGACCAACAGGTTATTTCCTGAAAAGCTTTTGTTTGTCTTTCCTGCCCGTGTTCCCGGTAGGAAATCTGCCCTTCCTGGGAAGGGCGACTGGCATCGTCCTGCCTGGGGAGTGTGTCTGTGGTCACCTCAGGCTGGCTCGGGTTTAACTCTCCCCAGGGCTTCGAGGGTCAGCAGGAGCTGGGAATTAAATGCTGTGTCCTTCGGTTGAGGGTAAGGAGCTGGGAGAGCAACTGGAGCCTTATTTTGGGTGACCAGGCACTGTCTCTGCATCACCTTGAGTCCCTTCTGCTCCAGAGCATCCATCTGCATCCAACCGTGTGAAGGCTCCCTTTGCACCACGCAGATGTGAACTGGGAGGATTCTGTTCCAGAAATCCCCGGGCACTGACCCCTCCTAGCCCAGCTATTCATGGCATCCAGTGCCTTGCAGCAGCTGAAGGAATCTGGGAAGAGCCTGGCTGATGAGTTATGTTTAGCTCCTTGTCCCTTTCCCTGGAGCTAAAGAAGCTTTTCTAGACCTTAAACCTCCTCAAAATGCGCAAGTCCAGCTGCTGTCGCTGTTTTGAAGGATATAAACTTGGACGAGGATGCCATTGCCCTGTAGAAAACTCGGTTTCCCAGGGTAAATGAGCTGTAAAAGGCAGGAGGATCCCAGCCTTGCAGGCCTGGCTGTGAGCTGCACCCATCCAGAGCTGGTGGGGAAAAGTCAAAATGAGTCTTGAAACAGCCACGGCGGAAATCTGGGTGGCAGTTTGTCCCCATGTGCCTCCGTGCCCGGCTCCTGCTGGGTGGATGCCATGGGTTGGTAAAGATGGTCCCGCCCTAGAAAAACGGTGTGGAGCCTGCCCGGAGGCTCTGAACAGGTTTGGTGATTGCAGGCTGTGGTTTGGGAGCGGCTCTGGAACGTGCCCGGTGGAGGAACGCGCTCGGCAGGGTCCGGGGTTCCCGGAGCGCCCGCAGCCACCCTGCACTGGCTTCCCAAAGCTCAGCGGGTTTGGCATCTTCTCATGGGGCAGCTCCAGACCCGGAGCGGGTGGAGGAGAGCTGCTCCATGCACAGCTGTGCACAGCTGGGCCTGGAAGAGGATTTTTCAAGATATGGTGGCACCAAGCCTTGAAGCCTCCCAAGCCATTGCTGCTCATTGGTTCTGTTTTCCTCCCTTCTTGGAATGCTGCAGCCATGGGGTGACAGCCCAACGGCCCTGGGTCCCTCAGTCTTTAATGGCAATTAGGTCTTTCTTAATATGTGCTTTTCTTGCAGAGTGTCCTTGGCTTCCCTTCTGGTGTGAAGGAGAAGCGTTATCTAAACACAGGACTGGAAATTGGGAGCTGCTGTGTTCTCACGCCATTCACTTGGGGACTTGGGCAAGTCCATTTAATGTCTTTTGTCTCTCATTTCCTTTTTTACAGCTGGGAGGAAATTAATACCAGCTCTGTAAAAGACTCCCAATTGATCTGTTAATTTCTTGTGAGTGCTTCAAGATAAAACCAGGGTACGTGCTCTTGCTGCTCTCAAAGAAAAATGTGTTCAAGTGTTTCTGCTAAAGGCCTCTGTCCATGGATTGTTCTCAGGGCATCTTGTGGTTGTGTGTGGGCACCTTCTCCTCCCGGGAGGCTCCAGGTTTTCCCAGTCCTTCCCAGGGTCGGGGCCATGAGGTTTAACTGGGAGGAATCGCTGGCAGCTCCTTGGCTGCAGGCTCAGCAGTGCCTGCTTGCTGGGGAGTGCCGGGTGTTGGGTCACACAAAAATCTTCTCTGAGCTGTCCCAGGCGTTTGGAGAGAGGCGCAGCCCCTCGGGTGGGGGAGAAGCAAACCAAGGAGCAGCCCCCCTCCCTGTGCTGGAGGGTAGAGTGGGTGCTGAGCCTGGGTGGGGCCCGGGGAGATCTCTGTGTCGTGAATCCCCAGTGTAACCAGCTCGTTCCTGAGAGCAGCCAGCGGGTTCTGGCCGGGGGCCGCCGGANGAGAGCAGCCAGCGGCAGGCGGAACTCCAGGGTGCCTGCGGATGGTGCAGAGCCGGCACCGCTGCGTCCTCTCCTGCTCTGCAGCACTGCAGCGCTGCCACGGGGGCCAGCACACCTGCAGCACTCACACACACTCCCCTGCTGCCTTCCGGGGCTGTGCTGGGGCAGGGAATTGGGATTTGCCTTTCCCGGGGAGTGTGTTGCTCCTGGAGGGTGGCAGGGCAGGTGGGAGCTGGGCTCATCTGCATGCGACTCCCGGCTCCGGCCGCTGCCGGTTGCAGTGACGCCTTTGGTCGTGTTCCCCAGGCTGCTCAGCTTTTTGGGGACCTTCCTGCATCTCCAGATCTCTGCATGGGAAGGACAGCCTCGGGGTTTCCTGGTAGTGCCCCCATCATCATTCTGGGGAGTTTCTCTGCGGGTGCCCGTGGCTGGGAGGGGGCTGCCCCAGCAGGGTTTGCAGTTTGGCACTCCCTGCATCCCCTGGAGCGTGGCAGTGCCTGCTGTGGCTGGCATGGGCATGGAGGCACGTTCCTGCCTGGTGCTGCTGCAGGCACTGAGGTACCAGAAGAGACTTTGTCCTTGCACTCTGTTGCCAGAAGAAGCTTTGCCCTTGCCCTGCTGTTGCTGTCTGTGCCAGGGCTCAGCTGCTTGTCCTCTGTTCCAGCTGTGTCATGCCAGTGTCTGGTGCTGGGTGGGAAGGAGCTGTACCCCCCTCCCCTCCGTGCCCTGCCCCAACAGCTGCTTTGACAGCACACAGACCCCCTCCCATTATCAGCATTAGCAGCTGCAGTGCATGCAATGGCTCTGGATTGCTGCAGAACAGCCCAGGCTTGTCCCCCAGAGCATCTCTGAGCTGTCCTTGGCACCTTGACCTTGCAGAGAGCCATACCAGCATGCTGCTGGTGCCCTGGCATGCATCCCCTCTGTGCGTGGAGCACGGGGAGCTCTCAGCATCCTCCCGAGGAGGAAGGCTCTGGCTGCAGCTTGTTCTGTGTTTGTCCTGCCCCGGGGGTCCCCAGGGAACAGTGGGATTTGGGAAAGGCGAGTGCACTGCTGCTCCCTCCAGCTGCCTCAGATGAGGTGCCTGCACTCGTCTCCCCTTCCATCAGAGGATTTATTCAGGGCCTGCCAGTGGGAATTTCCTGGGAACTGCTGCTGCAGGAGGACAGTGAAGCTGTCAGACATCACAGCCCTGCTGCACCTGCCCGCCAGCCCCTCCTCACACAGGGTGCAGGGGAGCCTCTGTAGTTTCTTGGGGATGAAGGGCACCCTGTGCTGCACTAGCCAGGCCTCCTGCTTTGGCTGGTGTGGCTGTACCCTGAGCCCTCCACAGAGCCAGCACCCTCGAGTTTTCCTCTGTGGAGCCAGCTCAAGTTATGGCTCGTGGTCGCTTGCCTGAGTGCAGCACGGCTGGTACCTGGCAGTGTCTGCTTTTTGTCCTGTGGCTTTCAGGTTTTGAGTCACCCAAAGGCTGGCCTGATGCTATCAGCCCTGTTCTTATCTTCTGCAAAGCAGGCAGGGTCCAGCCAGGTCACCTTCCCACACACACCTGCCTTGCCGTGGGTGTTGGGGCTGGATCCACGGCCCTGGGGAGCTGGGGCTGGACCAGGCAGCCCTGGGGCTCCTGTGGCACCAACTGCTTCAGTTTGCCCCGGGTTGTTTGCCTTAGGTGGGAAAAGGGTAAAACCAGGGGCAGTTGGGTGGCAGCGAGGTGGGGCCGAGCTGGGTGAGCAAGGTCTGTAGGCACAGGAATGACAATGTCACACCCAGGGAAAACAAAACAGTCCCTTCCTCGTCCGGCAAGGGGTCCTAATGGCTCCTGACTGTGGCTGCATGCCTTTGGGGGCGTTGTGTGCAATCCAGCTGGTCAGGGTCACAGCCAGGCTGTGCTGGGCACCTTGGGCAGGCAGACCCTGGAGGACCAGCCCAGGGCTTCGTCCCATCCCTCGTGGTGGGTGAAGTTGATCCTGACTGCTGAAAATGCCTGGAGGCTGTGGGGCAGTGCTGGACGCTGATGGTTTTTAACCCAGTCCTGAGCACCAGCCTGGGTGCAGCCCCTGCCCACCCCAGTTTGGGGTGCAGGAGTGACCCTGAAATCAGGGCCAGATGTTTTGCTTTTCCCTTCTCCCTGTGCTGGCT